>JASCZW010008532.1:0-49914 GCA_034211315.2 Aedes japonicus
TGGGCCATGCATTGCCAGATCTGTCAGTATTACCACTTCGCATCGTTATTTCGTCGGTGGCTGTTCATCAGCACACTAATGTCAGTTCATTGCCTGTTCTGTCTTCTGTTTTGCTAAAGCCACGTCTTCACTGTTAATGCTGGTTCATTGACATACTGACGATAGCCGCAAACGCCTTGGGTACCATTAGTCTTCCAAGAAAACGTTACATCTGCACATTACCGTCATATACTTAATGATTTATTGTTCAGTACCTAGCGTCATTCAGTGCGTAGCTGCACTTCATCAGCGTGTCACAGTGCAGGCCCACTATAAACACGTGATTCTTCTGGGGGAGGGCGGTCTGGCTGCCGCATACAAAATTTCAAAATGCATGGGAGAAAGAGTTACGAGGGGGAAGGAGGATTATGGTCAGATCCTCAACGAGGACATCTGCACATTTTCAAAGTTTCAGCTTGTATTGTTTTATTTTGAGAAAAGCATCTAAAATTATACCATGCTCTTCTTCAGTGTTGCTGAGATATGTAATGACGACAACTTTAAGACAGAAAAAATTATATTCAATTAGATTCATTGTTATGTGTTTGTTTGTTTCCAGAGTTTCTTTCTGGTTTTCTTCCACAGAAAAAATAATTAATTTAAAGTAGTATCTGCTGTACTTCTTCGTTTAATTTCAATCCCAAAGGGAGGTGTAGTCACATACTTACGCTGGGTCAATGTTTCATATTGTGATTGCATATGGGTATAGGCGTTATCGGACTAATTTACATGAATATCCCATTGGTTTCGCTACCTAGCATTTATTTGTGCATCAAACGCCGCATAAAATTCAATGTCTTTGATCTGTGTCACTTAAAATGAAAAGGCTGCCTGTGTCTGTTCTTGCCGAAAGAGAAATATACAGGCCTCTGAAAACAGAGTTGGGAGAATTTAGCGTGAGTAAAACTGAAATGCGGTCATAATTTACAAATAAAGACACCTCACTTTATCATTACAACAATTACAACACTAGACACCAAGTTTATTAGCTGCTGTCATTCTCACGAATGACTGTTCAGAGGATACAAATAATAAACATTTCTTTGTGGCAAATTATGTTAATAGTTTCCATTTCCAGATAACATGTTTGTACTATTTATAATGAATACACCTCTTCTGTTGTAAATGTGGCAATCATTTTGTTTAGTAAGATTTGTGACAAGGACACACGTTCTGACGGCCGGCTTGTGAATTGCATCCTGATCTCTGTAGGTTTTGACTTCAATGATGGTAACGATACTGCGAAGGATCCAGTGTATCGAGGAGCTGGAATAAACTGGTTTTCAAAACCACATGATTTTAATTGATAACTTGCAGACAGCATATTACATTGTATTAAGAATCGAGGAGGGATGTCTGTATTGAATCATTCATCTCGTAAATGGAAGTAACACGCTATTTTAGTTTTGTCAATTAATAAAAGAAATCCATTGTTCCGAATTCATGAATTGTTCATTATAAATAGCTTTGATTTCGATGTCTTAAAGATATATTTAAAAGGAGGAGCTATTTCAACGAATATTAACACAGAGAACAGATATTAGGCTCGATCATTGATTTTTCCACTTAACTGCAGCCCTTGAGTAGTCGCCGGAAATATAACGTATCGCCTACCTGCTTCATCACACTAAATTGACAGGATTATCACCTCTAGGCGGCAAGCGCTTATCAAGATGATTCGCCAAAACTAACGGAATGAACATACAGCAGCCAAGGTGGCCTCTAGATCATTTTATAAGGAATTCCAACTCTGGATGTCTGTCTCCGTATCCATTCATCATTTTCGTAAATTGATACAAGAACATTCTCCTTACACGTTCATTCAAATGGATCATTAGAATGTTGATCCGTCGGCATTTGGTCGTTCAATAAACTTAAAACATTTTCACGGAAAATGATACCTGGTAATACCACTACTGATATTTACTTTGTGTCTCCAGCATTTGCGTCACACGCCGATGAATGTCTCGACAGCTTCGATTGCTGGAAAATCCCTCGATTGTTCCACAGCCTGAACTGTTGTCCAGTGATATGGAGTTTGGCACCATAGTAGTCGCCTATCCCGACGACGCACAGCATAACGTCGTAATATTCTCGCATTGAACAGCGCGCAATTCGTTGCATTCGATCCGAAAACCAGGAACATCGCAGATTTTCACGCATTTTTTCGCCGACTTCGCCACTTACTTGATCAATCAAGCGATTGCCGGAACATCCGTCATCACATTTCCACTTAATCATTGTCTTATCGTCCAACAGGGCGACGCCGACAACAGCGATCTCCGGTTCTGCGATACCTACTCAATATCATTCTTGTTGTTATATAAGACGCCAAAGATCGAATGTGGGTTGATTATCTGGCTCTCTGAAGACACCGCTCCTATTCGGTTCATGAGCGCATCGCAGGATGCGCTGAGTTTGTATGCAGTTTCACTGGTATCCAATAAAGTGTGACAGCAGGGTAGTTGTATCGTCTCTGATGGAATTAATTCGATGGCGTATTGTTACCCTGAGCGAGAAGGTCATTAATCACCTTCTGGATCACAGAAAGGACGGAGGGTGATTATCGTAGCCACCAAGAAACGCGCATCATTTGCATGCGCTGTACAGCACGTACGTAATTCTGCGCTAGAAATAAATACGTCCGCAATGATCAGCGAGTTCTTTACTTGCAGCGAGCATTAAGGCATATCAAATGTTGATCCTAAACGATTTAATTTGTCTACGTGGCCTGTGCCAGGCCAATGGATTATTGAATGTCAAACTCCAGCATCTGTGAAGTCAGCTGCAGAAGGGGCAGATTGCGTGTGTCTTCTGCATTGGTGTATGTCGTCAGCATCCCAAAGGTACTGCTCTGGAGTGAACGAAATTGAAAATAAATTAACTAAACTTCTTCACTCTGAAATCAAAGATGCCATGCGGTGGTCGCAGCACGAGAGTCGATGCCCCCGTTCAAATGAGTCAATGATGCAGGTTACCTAGTTACTAATACTACTTGAGAAAATGATAGATCACAAATTAATTTCATACGTCATGTTTTGAGGATGGTCACCAGACATCATATTACTGTAACTGAAGTTCTTAGTGTGACACCTGCATATGTTGACAGTTGATTGGAAAGATTGAGATCACTTTAACATATCACACATATGATCACATTTGTTTCAAAATTGATCATTGAATATAACACCGTAAAATAACGTTTTCAGATCTAACATGAAGACACTTTGCCCATAGTTGTCGATTACTTGATGCAGAAATAAATAACACTTAAAAAATGAAATAGTCATGCATTTGTTAACCAAAGTTTCTAATGCAAATTGCTGTGTTCAGAAAGGAGACGATGTTACAGCCATTGCCACTGTAGCGCCATAACCAACAGATGTTTCAGATTCACACCACGTAAAACTGGTGAGGTCTATCAAATTCAATCACACGAGGTCCACTTTACATCATTACATCAGCGAAAATTATTCCTTCACTTAGGCCCATTTTCCTGAGCACATTGCAACTTGATTGACTATTTTAGCTCATTGTCGCAAATTATCATTGAGCATAATTAAAGAAAGAATATTAATTGATGAATCGTAATTGATTCTGAAACCAGCTGTCTGTCGAGCATAAATGGTTGAAAGATTAGACAGCCCTAAGTATCCAGCACATATCACCATTGATAATCAGCTGATTATTGGTGACGCGTTTGACATGCCAAGATGTGAATGTAAAATGATATTAAGAAATATTCTACAAAATTACATTTCAACTGCATATATCAGTATCCCGGAGACTTCCTGACGCAAAGAGGTTCGCGTTAATAGGGTGATGGAAAGGCCCGGAGCAATAGCACACTGAGGTCATATTACGACAGTACCTGTCCCAAATTAAATCCTATCTCACTATGGGATTGGGAGAAATCAAAGACAACTGAATTAATTTGCGAGCTGACCTGTCGAAGGGAAACTACTTACGCTGAGTGCTTATAGTCATTGGTATCATCACAAGAAATTTAATAAATGTACTTACAGCGACGAAGCATGTTGCTGTGCCTTTGCAGAAAATAGTCACACGTTTTACACAGGTTCACATAGGTAAATAAATTAATATAGACTAATGTGGAACATATTTTCCTCTAGGTTCATATTTGTTGCATAGAGTGTGTTATTGGTTACATTTTACAATATTAAAGTATAAGCAGCCAGACGGTTGTTGATAGAACAGTGTATCATGTACTATCCATTGTTCATGTTGAAAACCGATATACTACAAAATTCAACTTATTGTCGAGGTTAAACTGAAGATCGACTTGTCATTCCTTCATCGAATGACAGCGTTGCATCAGTATTTGGACGCTACCCAGTTTTTCCACAATGTCTCTTGAGATCTTCAGCCAATATCTACCGTTTCCAGTAACGAGGATGAGGGCACAGGATTGACATTTCCTCAACGAAATCATACCTTTCCGCAGTTAAATCGAGATCCGGCCAAATCATGCAATTTCATGCCTATATAGCAGCAACAACTTTCCGGAGACACTCGCATCTATATAAAAATGGCCGACTAAATCACAGTGAACAAGAATATACGTTGCCATACCAGTACCTTTCGCGATTTCTCCACTTTAATGATTCCAGCGGTACGTCATATCCTTCATGACGGCGCAGTATTGTGGTTCCGAAAGGGTTTTGAGTCTTCCCACATGTTCATCGTCCATCAAACGATGAATTGACGCCGTAAAAGATGAATGAAGACACTAGTCTTCTTGGTTGTTGCCGCTCTTCGTTCTGCACTTTACTGTAGGTCTGTTTCGCCCTGATACGCTGACAGCCTGACACTGTTCATGCTTCTTTGACAAACGGCTGACATTGATTTGTTCTTCATGACAGAGATGTCACTTCTGCTCCAGTTCGGGCTTCGTCTTTCCACATCCAGACATTCTGCTATTAATGATGGTTTTAACACTCACATGATGAATTCCAAACCGCTTCGCCAATTTTCGCATTAGTAATAACCCTTCTCACTTAGCCATGTGTCCAGAAATCCATAATTTTCACTTCCATTTTCAATACGCGACATTTTGAAAACGCGGGAACTTGAACCGCTGCAAACAAGTAAACAAAGAAAGCTTCGACAGTCAAACATCACAGTATGCAGTGTTCAAGAGCATATAAAACCATCACAACATGCAGGCGTACAACGCAAATGCATGTGAATAGCTTATATTCGATGCACTTCCATCAGTCAACTTTTAAAAAACAAATCTATCGAGATAGGACGAACATCGCATCCATGATCAGGACTCAACTTGGTACCCATGTGACGATTAGCATGCATCCATATTCTCGCTCGATTGTGTAATTCTCGTGATACATACTACCGGATTGGCTTATTAAACATTGCAGCAGCAAGTGTATAGCTACACAGATAAAAAGAAACACTGAATTTTCTGCGTTATCTAATGCCACATAAAGGGAATGCTATGGATTTGGCAGAACGTAATGCGACATTTCATGTAAATTTAAGCCAGATAACGCCTGAATCGGTATCGTTGACATGAAAGATTGCAAGCAATATCGTTGTTTACAGTTCCTTTGGCTTTGAATTACACAGAGGGAAATTTTACGCGGTTGTTGAAATTAATTGTAAATTTTTATTGTTTTTGTTAATATTTGCCATTAAAAAAATAATTATTTTTTTTCAGTGTGGTCAAATGTGTCCTGTACGGAACTATCCTTTACTTTTTCTTCATGTCTGACATTTGTCCTAGCAATACATTGCAGATCTACTCTAGCGCTCTCGCAAGGTTATTTTTTATGTTTATGAGATTGCCTCTTTACACTCAACCAAAAAGCGCGAACTTGCCTCGATGTTTGTGACAAGATGCTAGCAAAAAGTGCAAAAAGTGGACATCTGCATCAGTTTTCTTTTAAATGTATGGAACACTTCGTTTCAGCACTGTCAAGGGCAACCTAGCTAACCTTACGTATCCACAATAAAATACAGTCTCTAACTCCGACTTTTTCCCCGCTGGATTGGACAAACAGCTATGTATCATACCAAATTAATTCAGTTTTTTGGCAATCAAAAAACTGAATATTTAAACCAACTTTATAGCTTTATAAGCCAAATAATACTGGAAAAGGAACATAATTTATAGTTAGAAGTGCTTCAACGGAAAATGTTTATTTGAACTATTCATATATGTGCCAAACCGGTCAATATTACACCGCTGATAAATGTTCTCCGTCTTACGGTACTGTAATGTATTGTATTGAGTATAAATGTTAATCATATCTTACAGTTTGATCAAGTATTTAAAAATATTGTTTCATATCCAACAAATTATAATGGAGCATATACTACGATATTATCCGGGCGGACGAGACAACTCGCCGATATTCAGACTAGTCATTAAATAAACGTATGAAAGCAGACCGCATGGTCTGAACTGCAAGAAATGTTTTAAATTGTTAATGTGTTGAGTTCTGTGGGTCCACGTTAGCACGTTTCGTTCATTTTCAGCTGCTGGCAGCAATTCAGCAAAACGTGATTTTCTACCCACAGTTAGTTGCTCCTGAGCTAAGAGTTGCTCGTGTAAAACAGGGAAGTCTCAACTGAAAGGGAATTGGAGACAAATGAACATAAAAAGTGTGTTTAAATATTCTACGAAGCAAAATCAATAAAACATTATCATCAAATATAATTATATTTGTGATTATGACACACTAATGACAAAAATATAACTCTAAAATCGGATACCAGCCAAATGGCACACAGCGCTACACGAATCAAATCAGCTCGGATTTAGTCAACTGTCGATTCGCAAACCTCGAAATGAAAAATACATTCAGTAATCAGCGCAAAAGCTTACCACAGATTTCGTTCCAAACTTCTTGTGTTAAGGCACTAGATTACTCTATAAATCATAAGGAGGAGAAGAGGGATCAAATTGACATTGTGGACATATAAGACGTAATTGTTACACGGCGGGAGATGACCTGGTCTCGGTAAGAATTATAAAATTATTTCATCAGCCAATATATAAATCACGAAAACACAGGCCATGATAAAAATGGCAACGATGATGATGATAAAGAACGAATGGTAATGGTGATGAATAAACAATGCCATATAAGAAAATATATATAGTGTACGGGATTACACAAAAATGATCTAGAAAATTACATATTGTGCGAATGCTGTTATGTTGCAGTTGTATGGAAAACTTGCGTATCCAGATGAACCATAGACGAAAACTTAAACAATGTGTGACAGCCATGAGAAAAACAATGAACTTTAAATGCCAAATTTTTTTAACAATGATTATCTCGAAGTCTTTGATATGGCTTGAACAGGTCGCTCCCTCAGCCGCTATTGTCAAAGGTAACGCCAACATTGCCCGAGCTACGCCAACTGCGTTCCATAGCTTCAGCTGGCAGTCTCCGTGATCATATGTTTGGTGTTTGGTGTCATTCCTGCCTTTAGTGCCTTGCAAACGTTTAGAGCACGATAGAGTGTCTCCATAACAATTTTTAATCAAAACGATGTTGATCTTGTAACAGGCTGGATGCCGTATTTTCGTCAATCTGGGTGTCACTTTGGCCTAATCTGCCGATGCCAATCTTTGCTCTCCTAGGAGTAGGAAAGGGCAAAAAGACTTGACGCGAGGCAGAGAGGCCAAGTCCAGGCTCAGGTGGCAAACAAATGTCAACCAGATGGATCGCTAGTGCTAGTCTAGCGATCAGAGAAGGCCAATTATCATCTCAACCATCATTTGAAGTTAGACCGCAAACAGTACGGCATCCAAGACGCCGTCACAGCGGCGGCGCTGAGGAAATTCCTGTTCCATTTCGAAGAATTGCAGCCATCGACTGCGGTTATGCTATTAATTTGGATTCAATTGCAACGTCAAGCCGAATACAAGCTGTGTTCATAATTAGCCTCCATTTCTTAAGCATTAGGAAGACATTTCATTGGCGACGAGGATTATTCTGGAGTTTCCAGAGCTACAGAACTGGTCCCGAGAAAGGATGGCGACCAATCAAGCACTCCAAACAGCGATCCCGTAGATGGACCCAGCTTCTGCAAGCGGTTGGCAGCCGTTCGCCGCACGCAAACAACCCAGAGCAAGTATTGAAATCGCACCGACCAACATCAGCGAGTTTTCGATCGGAGGACGAGCACTACATTCGAGAAAAGTGGTTCGCCCGGTACGCGGATCTTTTTCGGAGGCACGACGCACGTAGTCTGGACGATGCAGTCAATGCTCGACTCTGCTCCTGGTGAGGTTGAACACGTCCTCTCACAGTCGCTACGTCAACTCAGATCCTTTCGAAGCTGCCGAAAGAAGTCCACGTTCGCTGAAGTCCAGTCAAGACGGTCACCACGATCTTCGGCAACGCAAACCTCCATTTTTCCACAAGTGCTATCAATGCCTGCAACTGATGGGATCGGAGTCGAACGACATCATCACCTATGGCAGGCAGCTGGTCAACAAGCGTGTGAAGAGTTCGAGCTCGAAAAATTGAAGATTCGTGCAGTTCAGTGCTTGATGTTCACCTGTAGCTCAACGCACCACGCTACGCGGATATCCGAGCTAGCACTTCTTCTCCCGCATCGAAGGTGAGACGGCAGAAGCACCGGCGATCAGCCTGACTCTGATCGACGGAGTTCCAGCGGCTCGTTAACCTCAAGTCGGGCAACACAATGATCGAATAACCATCTGAGCAATCTGATTCAGTCTATTTACTGCCTGGCATGTGTACCGGCATCTGTACGGAGAAGAAGCCCGGGAACCAGCAACGCGGGCGTGGTCGAATGCGCTATGTTCGCGACTGTCGATTTTCGACCATCCGCATGCAAGTCAAATAGTCTTCAAGCGACTCTATCGACTCAGCAGGAGAGAAGAAGCGGTTCATGAAAGAAGGCCAGTTCAGATCCGAAGCCAAAGTGATATTTCGTGAGCCACATCGCCAATAGCCGCAGCAAACACAGGCATGCGATGACTCAGCAGCAACGTCGCTTTTCACTCATCACGGTAATTGCCAACGTATCGCTGAGTACATTCAACGCATCGGCGGACACTGCCGCCAACGGCGAATTTACTGTGAGTTCCTTCAACACATGGAATAACTGCGGCAGCGTTTTCGCGGGTCATCGACTAACGGTGCTTGAATTGATTGATCGGTCGAGCGTTCGCAGTCAAGTACGCAGCAGGGCTCAGGCCATGCTCTGGAGACATCACACGCAGTTTCAGCTTCACCATCCGGCAGTCATCGCCTGCTCTCTATCATATCATTTCAGCTGACGATGACGAACTGACGTCCCAGCCTGCTGGGAAGACATGCGATCGATGGAGCAGCCGCCCACATTGTAGCGCAAGCCGAATGGGCAAAGCCCGTACTTGCATGACTATCTACTGATCAACGATGCATTGGAGGCCAATCATTATCCTGCCCCGCCATTTAGTCAATGGAACTGCCGTCTCAGCATCATTATCTTCGATGCGTATCTTCAGCTGGCTGATTACATTATGATCCGTTGCCACCATCATAGAGTGGCCTGTTATCGGCATCGGCGCAGTTATCTCCACGAATTGTTTGATACGCCATGATGAAGGGTGTCATGTTCACAGTTGTTGGTGTTGTTTCAATCCAGCGACGGACATCCGTCACGTACCACACACGACTTCATGCCGATATATGCCGTTTCCAGCATCGACGATCGCAGTAGCCAAAGATTACGTCGCAGCAGCTACCAGAAGAATACATCAGAGTACTGTCTCGAATGAATCAGCAGCAACTAAGCCGCAAAGAGATTGATAGTGCCATAGTCGGTGCTGTGAGTATCCATTTATCGATTATTTATCAATCACGACAGACGTCCGTTGGCCAGGGCATCCGCCGACGGCCGTACCGCCCATGGCACGTTCCGAAGGCAAAATCCGGAAGCCATTCACGCGACACCCGATATGGCCGCAGCTCTCGTCTGGACAGAATGATAACGACATCAAGGAACTTCCGGTATCGCCGTTCACGCCGCACTGCCGGGAAAGCTAATTCGTCAAGGCAACCCCGTATCTGGCCCACTTATCGTAGTCACGCATTCACGTGGATGCCGGGCCTGTGATATGCATACTTCCCGGTGTGAGACGATTCGCGCACAGCGGCCGGAAGTGCACGCACCACCCAGCACCAAGCCAAGCAAATACGTTACCCTAACTATGCACAGAAACCACGTTCCGGTATGGTACTAATTTCAATAATGCGTTCCAGATTTCGTCAACAGCTGACTTCGGCATAGAGAGATGGTTCGACGATCGATCCGACTGTTCCGCTCATACCGCCCATCAGCCACTCCGCTGCACGTTTGTGCTGCTACATCAAAACGACGATCAACAAGAGCACGTAGTTTCAGACAGCCTGTTTCCGTCTGTACCAACTTGTCACGTACCTGTCACAGCCGCTGTCATCGAGCGTTTCGAAGATTACAATGTGTTACGTAACTGACAACGGCTGATTAGTTCACACACCAACCAATTGTGCTAAATCGCTCAGTCATTGTTCCAGATTCCACCGCAGCCAAGGTCCGCTCATTGCGTATCTTCACGACGGATTTGAAGAAGGCTCATCCCAGCCGTCTAGCTGCGGACAACGAAACCGACAGTTTGAATTTAACGACTGCAATGAAGAAAGATGATCCGCCAGGTGCTCTGCACAGAACTGTACTGACCGATGAATGACTTCAGCATACTGATGATAAAAAGCCTAATATTGATTTGACCTGACAAGTACAGATACTACTGAACGGAGAGACAAAGATGTCACACGATAATCCAGTGCCAGGACGGCAGGAAGAATACCTATGGCGCATGCTTCGCTCTTAAAATATTCAGAGACACTGGGGAAGCCTCAGTCACATACATCACATTCAATGTTTAGAGACTGATCTCTCCGGTTGAACCATGAATCATCACACCAATGTTCAACCTTCGTCAGGCTGGCGTTAGAGCGGCAGTCTTGAACTGTCAATTTCATTACACTGAATAAACGCATGAAGAATGCAATATTACTCATGATTCTAAGCCAGCCGATTTGTTGACCAACGAAAATGATGACTTCCAGCAGTTACCGTGAGTTCCCAGAGGAGGAGTTATCTGGATGATTCGCTAATATCACAGCATAATGATACCAATCCCGGATTGTAAAGGAGAAATTTAACAACGATAGCTTCTTCGCCGTTATTCGGTACTATAAATTTTCCAGCCACGGCCAGTCCGGGGCGAAAGAGTGGTTTCTGATCCTCTCTCCTCGCTGACACAACTAGTATAATTGCTGGGGAATTTGGTGAATTACCTCGGTTACTCTCTTCGCGGGGAAGTGTAAATACAGCAAGCCTGCCAGCTGTTGCCATCCAGGGTGAGACAGGTCCAAGATTGCCACTTCTCCGGGAAAACGATGACTATTGCTGTCATTGACTGCAGCTTCCGGCGGACGGACTCTGCTTCCCGACATGTATGTTCATACCAGCCAGGTATTACCGTTTGCCGGTTACCGAGTCTCACAAGCGTACTTGCAAAGGCTTTCCTCTCAGCATCTCTGAGTTTCTGCTCAGGGTTTGCGTATGGAAGCTGTTTCGAGATGCCTGATTGTTGTTCAAGATGTTTAGATGATGGAACGGGCGTATCCGGCAGCGGACATTGATTGAGCTGACGTACAGGGTTGCCCTGAATGCGCACACTTACCATTGCCTTGCTATCATGGTTAGAGCCCGATTGTCAGAGCTGTCTGCCGACTACGGGTTGGCCATACCGATGCCGCCAGCGGCAGTTTCTGCACGTGTCTGAAGAGGCAGTACTCGCATTGATTGACGTCGTTCTTCGCGGTCGGTAACATCATTCAACACGATGTTACGAGTGCCTGATTTTGAGATCACTGCATGCCGAGTGCTCTCCAGCTGGCTGGGTGTTGTCCCGATAGTTTCATGGCCTCGACAGCCCTGATCGGCGTCATTACCGATTTGAGCTGTCGACGCCTGCGGGTGTTCCGGTTCACCACGAATGAACATCGCCAACGGCTTGTTACCGGGAGACGCGCAGGTTCTGCCCACGCAGCAACTTTCAACGTCAGATCGATATTTATGAAGGAGCTGGCTCATTCGAAAAGCGATTTAATTTGCCGCCGCAAGTTTGCTCGAAGGCACGCGACATCCTTCGAGGTGGTGAAAGCGGTCACTCGTCATTTGTTCGTCAGCAAATCTGTTTGTTTGTCAGTAGTCACATTGGATTCATAACGCTGACATGGCATCGTCACACACGATGTCGACGAAAGCCGACGGCTTGTTTATTATGGTATTATTGTTGCCGCCGTTTTGCAGCGTCGTTTTGATGCGCTCGGCCATCAGCACGAAGTGACAAGATACAAAACGGAGCTGCCAAAACATGCAAAAAACCCGCCCTGCTGTGGCAATGACGCGCATCAAAAACGACGCTGCAAAACGGCGAGCAGCAATGGCTGCCGCCAACAAACAAGCCGTCGGCACAAATCGACCGCGAAACGACGATGCCGTAGCCGGACCGCTGAATCCCAATGCCAGACTACTGGCAAACAACAGATTTGCTGACAAGACAAATGACGAAAATTGACCCGCTTTTCACCACCTCGAAGGATGTCGCGACGCTTCGAAACAAACTTGCGGCGGCTCAAATTCATCCGCTTTTCAAAATGAGTAGCATGGGCACGAAAATCATGTGCTCTACTAAGGAAGATCTCCAAGCAGTTGGAAAGTTGCTTGCAGTGGAAAAGCTAGAAATTTTCACGCGCGACTCTCCCGGTAGCAAGCCGTTGAAGGTGTTCATTCGTGGTCTTCCGGAATACACCCCGCAAGAAATCATCGACGAGCTCAAATCGGTGTAGCTGACGCCGATCAAATTGTCGGGCGCAAGAGGGGAGGCAACTATCGGGACAAGCTTTACCCGGCTCAGCTGGAGAAGCACTCGGCATGTCTGAGTGATCTCCAAAAAATCAAGGCACTCATCAACATCATTGTTGAATGGGAGTGTTACCGACCACTGAAGAACGACGTCAATCAATGCGGAAATTGCCTCTCCTTCAGACACGATACCAGAAACTGCCACGCACTGACGAAACTATCCATGCAGCATCAATCATAGTAACCCATGAGTCAGCAGACAAAATTTGACAGCTCTATTAGTCGAACTCTAACCGTGATAGCAAAAACAGTGAAGCAATTCCGTTCAGAAGTGTGCGCATTCAAAGAACGGCACCCTGTCACGTCGAAAACGGACATCGTGTGGCGCTTTGTGTACCCGGATACGCCCGTTCCGGCATCTAGAACATCTTGGCACTATTAGACAACAATCAGAGCATCTCAAGAAAGCCCGCTTCCGGACGGCCGACGACCCTGAGCGACCAGAAGCTCCAAAGGATGCTGAAGAGGAAGATCGAGGGAAAAGTTGCTACATCGCAAAGTGCGCTTGGCCGGGAGGTCGGTTCAACCGGCCAAACAGTGAAAAAGTACCTGGCAAACATGAACATACATGTCAGGAAGCAGAAGTCCCGTCCACTGGTTTCGGAGCTGCAGTCAATGACGCAGCGGCAGCGGCTGAATAAGATGGTCAACTCGATTTTCCCGGAGAATTGCGACGTGGCGGTGGTGATGAACGACGAGACCTATCTCACCCTGGATGGCAACAGCTGGCAGGGCACTTCGTATTTTACTTCCCCCACGAAGGAAGTTAGCTCCGAGGTGAAGTTCATTTCACACACCAAGTTCCCCAGGCAGGTGCTACTGAGACTGACAATCAGCGAGAAGAGGATGTCAAAGCCACTCTTCTTTCGCCCCGGACTGGCCGTGAACGGGAAAATTTATAGTACGAAATGCTTGGCGGAAGCTGCGTTGTTCATCAAGAAATTTCTCGCTACAATCCGGGATTGAGTCATTATGCTGCTGAGTAATTGCCGAATCATCCAAGTGCTCCTCCTCTAGGAGCTCACAGTAACTGCTAGAGGTCATTTTCGTTGAGATCCAGCAAATCGGTAGCTTAGAATCATAATTATGTTACATTCTTCAAAAACGATCTGCGTTTTTGATTCAGTGTAGTAAAGTGACAGTTCAAAGACTGCCACTCTTTAACACCAACCTGACGAAGGTTGAACATTGATTGTGATGATTCATGGTTCAATAAACCGAGAGGATCGGTCTCTTGCTTAGTGGACGTAAAATAGTATGGATGTGAAGTGACTGAAAGAAACCCCCCGGAATTATTAGAATATTTTAAGCAACATGCACCGCAAACAATTACCGTTCTTCCTGCAAAGTTTCTTTATGGATCGTGTGACATCTTTGTCTCTCAGATCGTTCCAGTAGTATCTGTACCAATCAGGTCCATCAATATTAAACTTTTTATCATCGGAAAAACATACTTGGGGTCATTCATCAGTCCAGTGCATGTGGTTCTGTGCAAACTTTAAGCGGATCATCTTCTTCATTGCAGTCGTTAAGTTCTGCGACTTGTCAGTTTCAGGAGTTGGTCCCACAGCTAGAACGGCTAGGATGGTACTTCTTGCCAAATCCGTCGGCGAATACGGACAATGAACTTGGACCTTGACTTGCAGTTAGATCTGGAACAACCTCGACCGAACGTTGCTTCAATTGGTTGGTGTGTGAACGTATCAACCGTTGTCAGTTTTGCAGCAACACATTGTAGTAAACTCTTCCGAAACGCTCGATGACCGTAGCGGCTTCCCAATGACAAGAATTGCATTGATAGAGTTGGGCGTACAAGGATGCACCGGAAGCAAACTGTCTCGAAACTACCCCGTGCTTCTTGTTGAATCGATCGTTTTGATGTACTGCTTTCGCTTGTGCAGCAGGAGTGGCTTGATGAGGCGGTAGTAGCATCGACGAAACAGTCCGGATCGGTCGTCCGAACATCTCTTCTGCTGGGGACTTGTCACCGAGGTCAGCTGTTGGCAGAAAGTCTGGAACACGTGGCTGGTGAATTGGGTACCATACCGAGACGATGGTTTCTGGTACGCCAAAAGTTGCGAATGCTTGCGACAGCAGCTTTGTGGTTGCTTGGCTTGTTGTAGATTTGGTTGCGTACACTTCCGGCCACTTGGTGTACGGATCGACTTCCACCAGGAAGTATACGCCATCCACAGGCCCGGCGTAGTCCACGTGAATGCGTGACCAGGGCTTGTCAGGAATGGGCCAAGATTACAGGGTTGCCTTGACGGGTGCTTTTCCAGCAGTGCAGCATGGAGCAGCAGTGCCGGAAGAATTCCTTGATGTCGTTATCGATTCCTGTCCAAAAGACGAAACTGCGTGCGATGGACTTCATGCGAACCATATCAGGATGTCCGCGATGAAATAGCTTCCGGATTTGCCTTCGGAATTCGCTCGGAACGACAGCTTTGCCGTGGAACAGAATACAGCCGTCAACATGGATAAGAGACGCTCACCTGTTGAGGTAGGAACGGACGTCTGCATTCGTGATTGATCATGTATCGGTTGGCCAGACCTCATGGATGTACTGCAGCACCGTTTGTAGCGCCTTGTCAGTCTTCTTTGCAGCTTGGATTGCTGCGGAAGAATATGGAATTCGGTCGAAAGTGTCGCGAACAATACTCACAATGTATTCTTCTAGGGAAATAGCTGCCACGACGTAATCTTCTTCTACGGTCGATCGGTCTGGAACAGCATATCGGCGTAACCGAAGTCGTTGGTGGACACGTGACGGATGTCAAAATCGTAGTTGAGTAGCACCAATGCTTGTGGAACTTTGTGACACCGTAAGCTTGCTCCGCCGGGTTGAGGGATCTCGATGCGTGTCCAACGGCAAATTCGTGGAAGATAACTGCACCGATGCCGATGCTGGGGGCGTCCACTTCTATGATGATTGGTAACTTGGGATCATAATGTGTCAGCTTCCAGCTGAAGATACGCATCGGAGGTCAATGATGCTGAAGACGGCAATTCCGTTGAGCTGCGTGAAAATCTTCTCCAGGTTTGGAAGAGGATAATGATTGGCCTCCAATACTTCGTTGAGTCCAGTGGAATAGTCCGTACAAGTACGAACTTTACCATTCGGCTTGCATACTGTGAAGATCGGAGCGGCCCACTCCGAGAAATCGATCGGCGTGATAATTCCCAACGACTGGAGACGTGTCAATTCATCATCGATCAGCGAAATGGTGTTGAATAGAAAACAGGCTTGACTGTTGAAAACTGCCGGATGGTTGGCTTGAAGCTGCGATGTGATGTCTCCAAACATGGCCCAGGTACTGCTGCGACTTGACTGCTGAGCGTTTCGACCATTTGTTGAACATGTCGATCCAATCAATTCCAAGCACGTTGAGGTCCGGCGATGACGTTACGAAACACTTGCCACGGTTGACCATGGTGTTGAAGGAGACTTCACAATGGAATTCGCCGTTGAGAGCGAGTGGTCCACCGGATGCGTTGGAAGCTTCAGTCGATGATGTTGTCTGCTTCGGACGTCCCAGTTGTTGCCACGTTATTTTGAAAATTACCGTGATAGTGAAAAAGCGACGTTGTTGCTAGTGATCATCACATACTTGTGTTTGCTGCAGCTATTGGCGATGTGCTTCACGAAAATCTCTTTGGCTTCGGATCTGGAACTGGCCTTCTTCATGAACTGCTTCTTCTCTCCTGGTTGAGTGGAAGAGTCGCTTGAAGACTATTTGACTTGCATAGATGGTCAGAAAATCGACAGTCACGAACATAGTGCATTTGACCACACCACGTTGCTGGTTCCCGGGCTTCTTCTCCGAGATGCTGTGGACTGAATTATTCGAACTAGATGGTTATTCGATCATTGTGTTGTTCGACTTGAGGTTAACGAGCCGCTGAAACTCGTCGATCAGAGTTAGAATGATCACCGGTGCTTCTGCTGTCTCACCTTCAATGCGGGAAAGAAGTCTTGCTCGGATATCCGCGTAGCGTGGTGCGTTGAGGCCACAGGTGAACATCAAGCACTTGAATTGCACGATCTTCAATTTTTCGAGCTCGAACTCTTCACACGCTTTGTTGACCTTGCCACCATAGGTGATGATGTCGTCTGACTCCGATCCCATCAATTGCAGGCATTGATAGCACTTGTGGAAAATGGAGGTTTGCTTGCCGAAGATCTTGGTGACCGTCTTGACGATTTCAGCGAACGTGACTTCTTTCGGTAGCTTCGAAAGGATCTAGTTGACGTAGCGACTGTGAGAGGAAGTGTTCAACCTCCTGAGCAGGAGTCGAACATTGACTGCATCGTCCAGACTACGTGCGTCGCTTCCGAAAAGATCCGTGTACCGGGCGAACCACTTTTCGAATGTAGTGCCGTCCTCCGGATCGAAAAAAAACTCGCTGATGTTGGTCGGCAGTGATTTCAATACTTGCTCTGGGTTGTTTGCGTGCGGAACGGCCAACCGCTGTAGAAGCTGGGTCATCTACAGGATCGCTGTTTGGAGTGCTTGATTGGTCGCCATCCTTTCTCGGGTTCAATTCTGTAGCTCTGGAAACTTCCAGAATAATCCTCGTCGCCAATGAAATGTCTTCCTAATGCTTAAGAAATGAAACTAATTATAATTTGCTTGTATTCGGCTTGACGTTGCAATTGAATCAAATTATTTAACATAACCGCAGTCAGTGGTTGCTGCAATTCTTCGAAATTGAACAAGAATTTCCCTTGATGCCGCGCTTGACAGCGCTTGATGCCGTATTTTTTACGGTCTTTCAAATAATAATTAAAATAATAATTAACCTTCTCTGATCTCTTGAATTGCCTAGCGATCCATCTGATTGACATTTATTTGCCACCTGAACCTGGACTTGGCCTTTCTCTACCTCGCGCAGTCGTTTTGTCTTTCCTACTCCTAGGGAAAACAAAAATTAATAACGAAAATTAACCCAAAATGACACCCAAAATTGACAAAAATACAGCATCAACTTGTTAGAAATCAACATCGTTTTGTTAAAAATTGTTATGAACACTCTATGCGTCTAAACGTTTGCAAGGCACTAAAGGCAGGAAATGACACCAAACACCAAACATATGATCACAAAAGACTGCCAGCTGAAACATGGAGACGCTGGTTGGCGTAGCCTGGGCAATGTTGTCATTTTGACAATAGCGACGTGAGGGGGTGCGACCTGTAAATCATATCATAATTTCGAGATAATCATTGTTAAAAAAAATTTAACATTTAAAATTCATTGTTTTTCTCATGGCTGTCACACATTGTTTAAGTTTTCTGGTTCATGGTTCATCTGGATACGCAAGTTTGTCTACAATTGCATCATAACAGCATTCGGCACACATGTAATTTTCAGATCATTTTTTATTATCCCTACACTATATATATTTTCTTATAAGGCATTGTTTATTCATCACCATTACCATTCATCTTTATCATCATCATTACCATTTTTATCATAACTTGTGTTTTCGTGATTTATATATTAACATTAAAATAATTTTATAATTCTTATCAAGTAGGTTATATACACCATTAACAATTATGTCTTATATGTCCAATAATTAATTTGATCCTTTCTTCTCCTCTTATGATTTATAAGTATCTAGTGCCTTGAATACAAGAAGTTGGAACGAAATCTGTGGTAAGCTTTTGCACTTATTACTGAATGTATTTTTCATTTCGGGTTTGCGAATCGACAGTTGACTAAATCTGAGCTGATTTGATTCGTGTAGCGCTGTGTGCCATTTGGCTAGTATCCGATTTTAGAGTTATATTTTTGTCATTAGTGTGTCATAACTCACAATATAATTATATTTGATGATAATGTTTTATTGATTTTGCTTCATAGAATATTTAAACATTACTTTTTTTATGTTCATTTGTCTCCAATTCCCTTTCAGTTGAGACTTCCCTGTTTTATGAGCAACTCTTAGCTCAGGAGCAATAACTGTGGGGTAGAAAAATCACGTTTTTGGTGAATTGCTGCCAGCGCTGAAAATGAACGAAAACGTGCTTAAGCGTGGACCCACAGAACTCAACACATTAACAATTTAAAACATTTCTTGCAGTTCAGGACCATGCGGTCTTGCTTTCTCATACGTTTATTTAATGACTGGTCTGAATATCGGATGCGAGTTGTCTCGTCTCGCCCGGATAATATCGTAGTATATGCTCCATTATAATTTGTTGGATATGGAAACAATATTTTTAAATACTGAATCAAACTGTAAGATATGATTAACATTTATACTCAATAATACAAAATTACAGTACCGTAAAACGGGAGAACATTTATCAGCGGTGTAATATTGACCGGTTTGGCACATATTATGAATAGTTCAAATAAACATTTTCCGTTGAAACACTTTCTAACTATAAATTATGTTCCTTTTCCAGTATTATTTGGCTTATAAAAGCTATAAAATTGGTTTAAATATTCAGTTTTTTGATTGCCAAAAACTGAAAATTTAATTGAACATAGCTTTTTCAACTTTCAATTAGCGGGGAAAAAGTCAGGTTAGACATATTTTTTTTGGATACGTAAGGTTAGCTAGGTTGGGTTCTTGATTAAAGGAAAACGAGTGTTCACTATTTAAAAAGAAAACTTATAGATGTCCACTTTTTGCACTTTTTTGCTACATCTTGTCACAAAATCGAGGCAAGTTCGCGCTTTTTGATTGAGGTAAAGAGGCAATCTCATAAACATAAAAAATAACCTTGCGAAGCGCTAGGAGTGGACGGTAATTTATTGCTAGAACAAATAGACATGAAGAAAAAGTGTATTGATAGTTCCGTATAGGACACATTTGACTACACTGAAAAAAATAATTATTTTTTTAATAATAAATATTAATAAAAATAATAAAAATTTATAATTAATTTTAACAACCGCGTAAAATTTCCCCTCGTGTAATTCAAAGCCAAAGGAACGTAAACAACGATATTGTTTGCAATCTTTCATACAACAGGCTCGATTCAGGCGTTATCTGGCTTAAATTTACATGAAATATCGCATTACGTTCTGCCAAATCTAGCATTCCCTTTATGTGCATTAGATAACGCAGAAAATTCAGTGTTTCTTTTTATCTGTGTAGCTATACACTTGCTAAGGTATGTTTAATAAGCCAACTGGTAGTATGTATCACGAAAAATTACACAATCGAGGGATATGGATGTAATGTCGGTCTATGGGTACCAAATTGAGTCTAATCATGGATGCAAGTTCGTCCCATTCGATAGATTTGTTTTTTAAATGTTGTCTAAGGAGTGTATCGAATATAAGCTATTCACATACATTTGCGTTGTACGCATGTATTTGTGATGGTTTTTTATGCTCTGAACACTGCATACTGTGTGTTTGACTGTCAGCTTTCTTTTGTTTACTTGTTTGTGCGGTTCAAATTCTGCGTTTTCAAAATGTCGCGTATTGAAAAGGAAGTGAAAATTATGGTTCTGGACACATGGCTAAGTGAGAAGGGTATTACTATGCGAAAATTGGCGAAGCGGTTTGGAATTCATCATGTGAGTGTTAAAACCATCATTAATAAGTTTGGGGAACACTATTCTTTGGATGAGCTACCAGGAAGAGGCAGAAAACCCGGTTCTTCCAACCCGAAACTGGAGCAGAAAGTGGTATCTCTAATCATGAAGAACAAATCAATGTCAATACGTGATTTGGTCAAAAAAGCAGGAACGAGTGTCGGAATGATCCAGCGTATCAAGAGGCGAAACCACCTGAAGACCTACAAGAAGCAGAAAATCTCGAAACAAAGTGCAGAACAGAAGAAGCGAGCAGCAACAAGGGCCCGGATATTGTATTCGCGTCTTTTGCAGCGTCCGGATGCATGCGTTTTGATGGACGATGAGACTTATGTAAAGGAGGACTCAAAAACCCTTTCAGGTCCACAATACTTTACTGCCGTCGTTGGGAAGGATGTGAGCGATGCGGACAGGTCGATTAAAGTGGAGAAATTCGGTCGAAAGGTACTGGTATGGCAAGCAATATGTTCTTGTTCCTGTGGTTTGAAGTCAACCATTTTTACACTACCGGAACTATAAATGCGGAAATCTATCGATCTGAGTGTCTCCAGAAGAGATTGTTGCCTTTATATAAGAAGCATAGTACACCTCCACTGTTTTGGCCGGATTTAGCGTCGGCTCACTATGCCAAAACCACTCTCAATTTGCTTGCGGAAAAGGGTATAGATTTCGTTGAGAAAAATGTCAATCTACCAAATTGCCCTCAGCTTCGACCCATCGAACGTTACTGGGCAATCGTTAGGCGAACGTTACTGGGAAGAGGGTCTTCAAGAAGACTGGTAAGGCAGCTGGGAACATGCAGGAGTTCAAAAAAATTTGGGCTCAAGCGTCCAAAAAATGCAATGCAACACTTGTCCGGAACCTGATGAAGAGCATTCGATCCAAAGTTCGAAAATTCGTGAAGGAATAACTTAAATTTCATCCGGTCTTCATTATGTTCAAGTTTAACCTCGTACAATAAAGGATCAATTTTTTGTATGAATAAAATATCGGTTTTCAACATAATTTGAAAGAAAGTTTGTGGATAGCTTATTTTCGATACACTCCTTAGGTACGATGTTTTTCTGATTTTTCGATTCAAAGCGTTGCCAGCTCTATTCGCTCTATCCAACAACAAAATTCACAACTCAAACTATACTTTGTATTGTAAATGTAACCAATAACAACATTTTTACTACACTCTCCATACAACAAGCCATAGTTGGGAACCTAGAAAAAAATATGTTCCTAACATTGGGTCTATGGTGTTCATGTTAAATCATGGTTATTTTACCTATGTGACCTGTTAGTTTAAAACGTGTGACTATTTTCTGCAAAAACGCAACAACATGCTTCGTCCTTTGTAGAGTACATTTATTAAATTTCTTGTGATGATTTCTGTGACTAGAAATTTTCGCCTCCTTGCTCAGCATGTTGTGTTGTTTCAAGCGTGATGCCAGAAATTTGGATTTCTCCTTCGGTAGGTCGAGGTTTCGCACCAAATTATTAAATTCGGATTGTGTAAACAATTTTGGGTTTCTTCCCAATCCACCTCGAATTCTTCCTCGCATTTGGATAAACAGGATACGGGACTGAACTTGAATGTGGAACAGGTTTTGTCATAGAAACTAACTCAACTGTTTTGCGACGTTACCTCAATTAACCTTGTGCCAGCCAAGCATAATTCGCACGAACCTTTCCATATCCACCTAACCAAACATGTTTTGCACGAACTACATAACACTTTTGGAATCCACAGTTCGTCAAAGTCTCCAGGATAAATTTTAAAATATATGCAGTTTGAAACGTAGCAGTGGAATTGACCGGATTTGTAAAAATATAGCTGCCACAGGCATAACAAAAAGTTTGTGGATCATTTTTACAATTGAATTCACGTTTTATCGTACACATGGTTAAGCAATGTTGAGGAAAGAAGCTGTCAAACTGAGTTGATTGCGTTAGCGGTCTCACAAATACTAGCGCAAAGTACATTGTTGAAAGTATCCCATTTTATTTTGCGTGACAGTTGGCAGAGGTTGGAAACAAACTAAAGGTAATGTTAGTAGTGTTTCTATATTCATGTATATGAGAATGTATGTGTGCGTAAATCTGTGGATGTAAGTGTGCGTACTTATATAAGACTGTTAAATATCTAATCTTTTCAATATCATTTTTACCTTCCATTTCCATGATTGTACAAAAATACTCATAACTTCGACAATTTGCAACTGATTTCATCATTTTCTTCGGTTTCTAATGGGTTTTAGGATCCAATTAATTATGGTATGAATTTTTGATTCATGTTATCTCATTGAAAATGTGGACTAAAACGAAATTTTAATAGAAAATTTACAGGAAAAAGAAAAAAAAATGCATTTAACTTTTCAATAACTCCAATATTCTTTTTTTAATCAGGAAATAATGTTTACGTGAACGATAGAAAATTTTATTAGGCTTCATTTTCATTAAAAAATATATTTAAAAATGATGTACTTGATCTAAAGATATCCATAGACATTTTAGTAGACGTAATTTTCTCCAAAATTCGAAAAATCAAGTTTTTTGGACATCTTAAAAACGGCTCTACTTCAATGGACGTATTTTGCAATGTTGCTCGTAATTTTTTCAAGGAGAAATGTTTACAATTAAGTGAAGAACTGTGAATCATTGGGATGAATTTTTCGCTGATTCTTGTAACGGTCATCAAAGTGGACCGCCGAGTCTTTCCATTTTGATGATTAGTTTGACGATAGACCTCACCAGTTTTTACACATTGAGGATGTTTGTTAGTCCCAAACATCATCTGTTGGTTCTTTGTGTAAATACAGCTGATCTGGCAATAACGGAGTAGCATCCGTGGACGGTCGGTCATGCTCATGCTCAAAAGCATATATGCTCTAATTTTTTTCTGAACACGGCATTGAATTCAGCGCAGGATTTTGCATTAGAAACTTTGGTTAACCATTAAAGTTCACACTATTTATTTCATTTTTTTTTTTTAAGTGTTATTTGTTTCATCACCATCCAAATTTAATCCATTTCTTAACTAAGGCAAAGGTGACAAATGCGCCTTAAAAATGTTAAAATCTGAAAAACGTTATTTTATAACAGTTATTCTATATTTCAGCGGTCCATGGATAGGATTTTTATTAAATAACTTTAAATACTCTGCAGACAATGTGTGATCATATGGTGATAATGTTAAAAGTGATCTCAATCTTCCAATCTCGGGATCATAAATTTGGACTCAATCCGAACTTTATTCAACATATATACAGGTGTCACACTAGAACCAGTTGCAATCGGTATGCCAGCTCAACCTTGAATTATTTCCAACTCTGGTGACCATCATCCTCAAAACTATGACGTATGAAATGAGCTAACGAGTCTCTGTCCTTTCATAATTACCTCAGCATTTTCTCAAAGCAAAAACCAACCAATGCAACTGTTGCACTTGGAGTAACTTCCACATCAGTTGACTCACGACGACAGGGGACGGGGGCATCGACTCTCGTGTACGACCACCGCATGGCATCTTTTGATTTCCAGAGTGAAAGGAAGGTTTAGTTGGTTGTTTTCAATTTCGTTCACTCAAGAGCAGTACCTTTAGGGATGCTGACGACATGCACCATGCAGGAACCACACACCGTCATCGCCCCTTCTGCGGCTGACCTTCACAGATGTACAAGGTTTGACCGATGAATGGCGTATGAGTCCATTGGTACAACTTTTTAGGCCACACGAATAAATGCATCGTTTAGGATCCCGTACTGTTTGATGCCTTAATGCACTCGCACAGGGTTTCCAGTAAAGAACTTCCGCTGATCACGTTGCAATTTCAAATTCTGCTTAATTGTAACCGGCTGTCGGCTTTTCAGTAACTGGTATTTATTTCTAGCGCAAAATTACGCATGCATTGTAACAACGCATGCAAATGATGCACTTGTTTCTTTAGTCAACTGCAATCAATCACCCTCCGTCGCTCACGGTGCGTTCCAGAGGTGATTAGATAACCTTCTCCGCTCGGAATGACAATACGCCATCGAATTAATTCCATCAGGACATTACAACTACCGCCTGCTGGTCACACTGTATTGTGGATACCAATTGCAAACTGCACGCGTTAAAATGCAGCGCCGTCCTTGCGATGCGCGCTCACTTCCACATGGACCAGGAATAGAATGAAATCGAGAGGCGGTTATTCTTCAAAAAACCGGGTAATCAACCCATTCGATCTTTGGCGTCTTGCACAACAACAAGAATGATATTGAGGTAGGTGCACACAATGCACTCCATGTCGCAAGAACCGGAGATCGCTCGACAGTTTTATTTTCAGCGTCGCTTCGGTTGGATCGTCGTCGTCGTCTTGAACGGCCAGGAACAATGATTAAGTGGAAAGTGTGGGTGGTGATGATTTCCGGCTTGTCGGCAATTCATCCGGGAAATTGTGAATTGATCAAAAGTAAGAGTGTGAAGTCGAGGAAAAAAATACGTGAAAATCTGCAAGTGTGTTCTAAATTTCAGGATCCGAATACAACAAAATGCCCGCGCTGTTCCAGTACGAATATTACGACGATTGTCTGTACGTCGATCCGGAGTTGGAAGCGGCCTACTGTATGGTGCGAGCCGTGATCAAACCGGACAACAGTTCCGAGCTGTGGAGATTGATCGAGGGGTTTTCCAGCAGCAATCGGAAGCTGCATTTTAACCACGCCACCTTGGATCGGGGCATTTGCATCGGCGATGTGACGCAAATGCTGGAGACGTTTCGGGGGCTAAATGTCAGTGAGTTGGTGGTGCCGAAATTTGATATCGATTTTCCGGTAAGGAAAAAAAATGTTTTAAGTTTGTGAAACATTGACATGCCGACTTGAGTTCAACATTCTAATGATCCATTTAGTGAAACGTGTAGGGGGGAGTGTTTAACGACGGTATCAATTTACAGAAAAAAATGATGAATGTTAATCACAGAGAACAGACATCTAAGTTGGAGTGCCCTCCGTGTCTAAATTTTTGTAACTGCCTTTTTCAAAATTCAGTTCGTTTCCGTTAGTTTTGGCGAATCGTGTGTTGATAACGCCACTTGCCCGCCTAGAGATTTGATAGTCTGTCAATTTTAGTGTGATGAAACCTAGACTAGGCGGCGTTGTATTTCCGACGGTTTGCTTTCAAAAATTTACACAGTTAAGTGGAAAAAATAATGATCGAGCCTGGATGTCTGTTCTCTGTGTGTTAATATTCGTTTAGTAGCTCCTCCTTTTTTTAAATATATCTTTAAGACATCGAAATCAAAAGTGGAAACTATTTATAATGATTAATTCATGAATTCGGAACAATCAGTATAATCCTTTCGAAAATAGTTTCTTTTATAAAGCAGTAATTGACAAAACTAAAAATAGCGTGTTGCCATTTACGAGAAGTGTGGCCAGTTTAATACAAGGCAGCTCCTCCTCGATTCTTAATAATGTAATAATGTAAATTCTGCAGAACATCGAGTTAAAAAAAATCGTATGGTTTGAAAGCCAATTTGTTTCCCAGCTTTCCTCGATGCACACTTTTGGATCCTTCACGGTGTTGAATTACCGTCCATTCAGGCATACATTTGAAGTCAAAACTCCCAGAGGATTCTCAAAGGGGTCACAATTCGGACTACAAGCCGGCCGTCCAAGAACAGTAATGTCCTTGTCCGCAAATCTTGCTTTTCATTAAAGTGATTGCCGCATTTTACTGCTAGAAAAGAAAAGGTGTATTCGATATAAATGGTACAAACATATTTAATCACCAAAATTAAAACTATTAATGAGTTTAGATTTTAAAAGAAATGTTTTATTGATTTTTTTGATTTTTTTTTAATCGGCGAAGATGTGAGCATCTCTGAACAGTCATTCGACGAGGAATGACACTTAGCAGCTGGCGGTGGCGTTTGGATTTTTACGACGGTGCAACGGGTGTTGTGGTGTGCTGTGAGTAAAAGTGAGGTTATATTTATTTGTAAAATTATGACCGCATTTCAGTTTTACTCACGCTAGATTCTCCCAACTCTGTTTTCAGAATTTCAATATTTCTCGCCTTTGCCAGGTCGGCCACGCGTTTCTGAACCACGGGTAGCCTTTTTTTTCTCATTTTAGAACGACACAGATCAAAAGAAACATTGAATTTTATGCGGTTTCTGATGCACATAAATGGAATGCTAGATTTGGCAGAAATTAATGGGATATTTCATGTAAATTGAGGTCAGATAACGCCTGCATCTAGCCTGTTGTATGCAATCTATGTAAACATTGTTGTATGGTGCATGGGAGATTGCCTACAACTTTGTTGTTTACGCCTCCTTTGGGTTGAAATTAAACGAGAGGAAATTTTACGCGCTTGCTAGAATTAATTATTTTTTTCTGTGGAAGAAAAAACTCAAAGAAAAGAAAACTTTCTGGGCTCAAAAACAAACACGCGTGAACAATGAATCTAGTTGGACTATAGTTTTTTTTTCTGATAATAAAGTTGTCGTCATTGCATATCTCGCGTAACCTTGGAAAAGGGCACATTGGTACTAATTTTTAAAATGCTTTTCTCAAAATAAACAATACAAAGCTGAAACTTGAAAAAAATATTGCAAATGTCCTCGTTGAGATCAGCCATGTCAGAACCCTCCTTCCCCCCCCTCGTAGCCTTTTCTCCGTACATTTTTTTGAAATTTTGTATGCAGCGTAGACTTTGGTCAAACCCGCCCCTCCCCCCAGAAAAGTCCACGTGGTTTATGAATAGGCCCTTACGCAGTATTTGCTGATAGAAGTGCAATACACTTTTTGAATGATTGCCTTGGAACTACTGAACAACCATCGTTAAGTGCTATTGTGGCGGTAGTAATTAATACTGCAGATGTAACGTTTTCTTAAGAAGATAATGGTATTAGGAGCGTTTATGAACAACTATCGTCAAGTAATGTCAATGAACCAGCATTAATCAACAGTGAAGACGTGGCTTTGCTTAAAGCAGAAAGACTAGGGCTCATTAATAATGGAAACAATGAAACTGACATTAGTGATGCTGATGGACAACCACCGACAAGTGGTACTGATGCAGAGGTGGTAATAAGCAGTACTGACGGAGTCATGTCCGAGGAAAGCCTACAAAAACCAAAGCAAGGTTGCGGCTTATCATTTTTGACTTAAAGGGTGATACGGTCAAAATTTGGTCAAGGGAAAACGCTTGTAAATCGGTGAAATCGTTTATTTAAAAAATCAAATTAAATTTCTTTTTCAAGTTCAATTAGTATAAAATTCAGGAAAAATATTCAGTTAGGCTTCCGCTTTTCCAAATCCGAATTGCCGGGCCTTACGCTTGACCCCTGCCATCAGATTTTGTACAGCCACCTTGTCCACCTTCTTCGCCGCAGAAAGCCAGTTTGCCTTGAACTGCTGCTCGTCCTTAGCAGTTTTTTTGGTCTTCTTTAGGTTCCGCTTGACAATAGCCCAGTATTTCTCAATTGGGCGGAGCTCTGGCGTGTTGGGAGGGTTCTTGTCCTTGGGAACCACCTGCACGTTGTTGGCGGCGTACCACTCCATGGCCTTTTTACCGTAATGGCAAGATGCCAAATCCGGCCAAAACAGTACGGAACAACCGTGTTTCTTCAGGAAAGGCAGCAGACGTTTATTCAAACACTCTTTCACGTAAATTTCTTGGTTGACAGTCCCGGAAGCTATGAAAATGCTGCTTTTCAAGCCACAGGTACAGATGGCTTGCCAAACCAGATATTTCTTTGCGAACTTTGACAGTTTCGTGTGCTTGAAAATATCTGCTACCTTTCCCTTCCTTTTGCCGTATAAAACTCCTGTCCCGGAAGCTGCTTGTAGTCGGCTTTGACGTAGGTTTCGTCGTCCATTACCACGCAGTCAAACTTCGTCAGCATCGTCGTGTACAGCCTCCGGGATCGCGCTTGGCCGTCGTATTTTGTTTATCATCGCGATTTGGAGTCACTACCTTCTTGTAAGTCGATAGTCCGGCTCGTTTTTGGCTCTATGCACGGTTGTAGACGATACACCCAGCTTATTTGCGGCATCTCGGAGAGATAGGTTAGGGTTTCGCTTGAAACTACCGGCAACTCTCTTTGTCGTCTCAGCGGCTTCCGGTTTTCGATTTCCCCGATCCAGACTTCCTGGCTGTCGACAAACGTTCCCCAAACACTTTAATTACATTTGTAACGGTTAATTTGGCAACTTTTAGCGATTTTGCCAACTTTGCGTGCGAGTAGCTCGGATTTTCGCGATGCGCGAGCAAAATTTTGATATGCTGCTCTTCTTGCTTGGACGGCATTTTGACAACTGAAGAGTGAATTCCAAAATCAAAATAGGAGCAACATTCTACACACACACACCTTCAAAATGAGGGGTGTTCAGGTTTTTTAAATGCAAAATTGAAAGAAATACGTCAAGTTGATATTGACCAAATTTTGACCGTATCGCCCTTTATCCATATTCATTTGCCGATAGCTCTTCTCAGAAGCTCAATTTCAAAATATAATGTATGATGAACTTATGGTGCTTGAGTAGACCTACAACTTGGTCTAACAATACATAGCTCTATCTCTTATATCTGAGGAATAAGAGCGTATATTCGCAGTGATCTTCGCGATGATATTCGCGGTGAAGATCACGCGATTATCATCGTGAAGATCACTGTGAATATACGCTCTCATGTCGAAGATATAGGAGTTAGAGCAATGTACTGTTAAACAAAGTTGTAGGTCTACTCATGCACTACAAGTTCATCATACATCATATTATCAAATCGACCCTCTGAAAGGAGATATTGGCAAATGAATATGCCTGAGTCAAAAATGATAAGCCGCAACCCTGAACCAAAGAAATGATGAAACTGGCAGTTGTTCTGTTTTCTCTGAATCCACCAGTAGTTGTGGTTCCATAGACAATGACGATCACCAAAGTTAGCCTTCGTTTTAACAAAAATGTAAAAAATCTTTTTTTAAGACCGATTTCGATGCCAACAAAAAGGAGTTAAGATTCTGGTTTTCCAATATCAGATGCCCAGTTTATGCTTTTAAATCTTTAAATCAGGCATAAACTTACTCAGCATTGTTATTACTGGGTCGAAAAACTTTCCCGAAAATTTCGACATATTCTCATCTCTGTTTCCTAATTCATGCAACAGCCTCCGAATATATTTTCGTGTCAATTTCCATTGTGAATATGGTAATCATATTCCTCCGAAAGGAACCATTCGATCCTCTCCTGGATGTATTTCGATATATTTTGATTTTTTTGTGGTAGTACCAATAGAGCAGCAACTCCGAGAAACGAATCAAAAATTTAAAACGGAGATTGAGGAATATGAGAAAACAATAGATGAAGAGAATATTGCTGATATTAGCAAAGGATCAGTTTTTAAGAAAGTGATTGCTGGATATGATCAATACATTTTGCTCGCCGTAAATACAGACGGTGCTGCCATATATGGGTGAACAATTAATAAGCCATGCTACCCAATTTTTTTAGTGATCAACAATTTGCCTCCACGGTTGCGTTTTAGCAAGCATAACATAATTCTAGCAGGTATTTGGTTATCGAAAGGAGATCCAAATATGTGTCTGTTTTTCAAACATTTCTGTACGGAAACCAAGCGCTTGAGAAACGGTTTCAATATTGAATCCAATGAATATAAAGTAGTTGTAAAGGGTGTCCACAGTTAAATTGCATCACTTTCAATAAGCTGTAACTTTTTGGCCTTTAGGTTGATTTCAACGAAATTTTGGGTTGAATGACCTCAGCGTGTATTGTTTACACTGCGTGAGTTTCATTGTGAATTGTGTCGTAGTTTCGAAAATGGAGTCGAAGGAACAGCAAGTGCGCGATAACATTATGATAACTTCTTTTGCACCGAGCCATCGGAAAGATGTTGAAAATTCACCACTCTACAGTGTCTCGTGTCATAAAACGTTTCGGGGACCGTTTAACTGTAGATTGGAAGAAGGTTAGGGGTAGAAAAAGTGTTTCGTACTGTGTGAAGGATCACAAGCGAGTGGTTGCTGCCTTTAAACCTAAACCCAACTGTGGGGGCGACCCTGGTGTATTGGTTAACATCCATACCTCTCACGCCAAAGTCACGAGTTCGAATCTCACCCCCGGAGAAGTTACGAAAATGCCCAAAAGTGATGTTTGAGTGACTACGACGGGAGATGAACCAGCCCGAGGCTGAAACTCTCGATAATCGAGAAAAAAAAACCTAAACCCAACTGTTCCGTTCAGGATGTCGCGAAAAAGCTGCACTTGACCAAAAGTTTCGTGCAGAAAGCCAAGAAACGAACCGGGCACCGTTCATTCAAAGTTCAGAAAGCTTCAAACCGCAATGAAAAACAGAATAGGACAGCTGTTGAAGAAACCACACTGCTGCATCATGGACGATGATACCCACGTAAAAGCGGACTTTAAACTAATTCCCGGCAACCAGTATGAGACTGTAAAATATATGTTCGATGTTCCAGAGTCTCTCAAGAAAACAGCAAGTGCCAAAGTTCCCCAAGAAATTCATGACTTGGCAGGGGATTTGTTCGTGTGGTAAATGGAGCAAGCCTTTCGTGACAACTTCAACTGTAAATGGCCAAGTATACATGAATGAATGCCTGAAAAAAACGACTGCTTCCGTTTCTCAAAACACACAACGTTCCTACAGTTTTTTGGCCGGATCTCGCCTCTTGTCACTACTTCAAGGATGTTCTGAAGTGGTACAAGACGTGACGTCATTCCTGTGCATTTCCTGCCAAAGGATCTTAATCCCCCAAACTCTCCAGATATTGGGCTATGCTGAAGCACGAACTTCGTAAGCATCCTAAAGTTGTCACTACAGAACAGGAAATGTTGAAGTCATGATTGAAAGCGAAAAAAAAATTCGGTGCAAGCGTCGTACACAATCTTATGCGTAGTTTTAAGAAAAAAGTTCGGGCTTTTAGGTTTGGCAAAGAAATACAGTGAAATAAAAATGCCTCAACCAAGATTGTACATTGCATTTTATTCCCTGAATATTTCATGACAATCGGTTGAGAGACTTGTTTTCGAGGACGAGTTCAAAGTGATTCAATTTAACTGTGGACACCCTTTAAAAGAGTATAGATTTCGTTAAGAAAGACATCCATCCGCCAAATTTCCAACAGCTTCGTCCCATCGAGAGCTATTGGTCTTCATAAAAAACTGATAATGCAGCTGAAAATATGCAAAAACTCAAAAAAAATTGGGCTAAGGCGTCCAAAATTGTGATGAAAAATTTGTTCGGAACTTGATGAAAAGTGTTCGATCAAAAATTCGCAAATTCGTGAGCGAATAATATTGATTTATTTTGGTCTACACAATGTTCAAGTTCGATCCCGTATAATAAAGAATCACATGTTAGTTTGAATAAAACATAAATATGTGGATAACTTATTTTCGATACAGTCCTTACATGCATACATGCATATTGCCAAGTTTATTGTACTGAAACACAAATGAAATGGAAACTTTTCCATTGTGCGGCGAAACGAATGCAACTCACCGTAGACGCGTAAATTTTCCCCTTGGTTCAATTGTAAGCCAAAGTGAGCGTAAACAACAAAATTGTTTGCATTTTTTGATAAATCAGGCATGTAATTTTCTGCGGTTATCTAACTCACTTATATGAAATACTACATTTGGCATTAATTCATGGATAATTTTGTGTAAATTAAGTCTGGTTCACAGTTCGGGAAAAGAGTCACGGGATTTGGCTGCCTGTATGTTTTAAATGGAGCCCGGGATTTGAATTCCCGTGGCGGGAATTAAGTCTACACAAAAATTACAGTTTTCCTGAAGTGTAAACCCAATCGCGGGATTCACTCCGGAAAATAAATCGTTCCGATTTTTTTCCGAGCGGATTTTGCAACTTCGAACAAAAACAGAGTTCAACTTCGTAACAATTTTCGTTCGAACAAAAACAAAAAAATGTCAGAAGGAGAGCCGAGCTCCGAAACAATTTCTTTTCGATATTTTGGTGCTCGAAGATTTTTATGGTTTTGAGAGTGAGGATAAATTTTATGAACAGCTAACCCAGGAAGAAACATTGGTCGAAGAAAATATAGAGCTATATAGAAACGAGTAGCCAAACCGACAACAAACGGAACAAGGATATTTACATTCATTGACTTGCACTTTGCGAAGAAATTTCGGAACATCCTTGATTGTACCAAATAACAAGCAAGGAGTATTCCAACAAGATTGCTTAAGATGCTATTTAGCAACAAATTGGTTGTTTTGTTTCATCCTTGAACAAATCTGTCAGTACCAGGAATGCCAGATGTACTGGGATACTTTGAAGGAATCGACCAGGTAAAATCAAACATCGTTAAAGTAAACTTATATAAAATATTTTCTAAATTTATAGAATTTATTTTGATTTTCAATGCTTTCTGAAAGAACAAACTAACACAAATGTAAACAATATGCAAAACCTGATACGCCAAACTAGCTTGTCATTGAGTGTGGATAAATGTGGCGAAAGGTCAACTGGAAAATTTTCCGAACCAAATCCCGAGCCAAATCCCGTTAAAAATCCCGTGATGCTTTACCCGAACTGTAAACCAGCCTTTAAGACTGTCGCCTAAAATGATGTGTTGTATGAAAGATTGCAAACAATTTCGTTGTTTACGCTTGCTTTGGCATGCAGTTGAACTATGAGAAATTTTGCGCGTTTGTTAAAATTCACCACTTTTGTCTGCGTAGCAATTTCAACAAAAACTAGTAGCATAGTAGCCATGATTTTGACAGTTCTCGCTGTGCATCCGTATGCGACAAGCGTGTTTTATTTCCAATTGTGGTTACGAACACAGTGCTTTCGGTTTTCTCCTGTGTTTGGCCGTCTGCTTGAAGTGGCAAGGAACTGTGGAACTGTGATTTGCTGTAACAATGACGCTCAGCAAAAACGACGCTGCATAACGGCGAGCAGTAATGGCTGCCGCAAACAAACAAACCGTCGGCACCATGCAACCGCGAATCGCCGTTTTGCCTACTGGTTGACAACAAATTTGCTACGTTGCCCCTGCTTTTCTTCACCTCGAAGGACGTCGCAGCGCTTCGGAGTAAGCTTGCTGCGGCACAAATTTACTCGCTTTTCAATCTATGTAGCATGGGCACAAAAATCATGTGCCCCACGGAGGAAGATTTCCTAGTAGTCGGAAAATTCCTGGCTACGGAAAAATTGGAGTTTTTCACGCACGATTCTCCCGACAGCAAGCCGCTGAAGGTGGTAATCCGTAGTTATCTCCGAGCTGAAATCGGTCAGGCTGAAGCCGATCAAAGTGTTTCATTTCGGGCGCCAGGGGTCAACAAACTAACTGAGCAATCTATTCTTGGTCCAGCTGGAAACGGACTCCAAGGCAAAATCAAGGCACTCTTCAACATTATCATTGAATTGAAGCGTAACCGACCGCTGAAGTGGGTAAACTGCCTAATCTTTGGACACGGTACCAAGTATTGCCACAAGAATTCTCCTTGTGGCAAATGTGCTGCTCAACCAGAGTTCAACACTTTGATTGTGTACATACTCTAATTGCTAGAAACTATCACAAAGCATGAGCGCGATCCAACACGTTACTTTTGCCTGTTGATGTGGCGGATTTGCCCGTGCTTCGACATACCTCGCAGTGGGATGTTAGGCAAAGGTATCGTCCTTGGTTCGAATACTACTTTACCCATGCCCTGTCACTCAATTTTCAATACTTCTATTCTATTTCCATACCTACCGTACACTGACGGAACTTTCAACACTTTCTCTTCATATCTTTCATTCTAGCCAACATTACTATCCGCTCTTGGTGCCTCATGGTGATTAGCGAACATCTTCTTCTACATAAGTTTGTTAGTTGATTTTTGTATTCTCCCAATTCCCGGAGAAACGATCTATGATGAATTTTGTCAGAAGCAGATAATTTCCCATCAACATACTACCGTTAAAATTTCAATATCACAGCCTGCCGTACTCTACAGAAACTATCAATACTTTCTCTTCATTTTTTAGTTCTAGCAATAAATTACTGTCCACTCCTAGAGCCTGTCATGTTGATGGAAAATTATCTGCATCTGACAAATTTCATCAGATTTCAACGGCGACTTGTATCCGCCGCGACAGCCCTACCGGTTCAACATGTCGCTCCACCACTTTGGGGAAATTCGACAATAAGTAGTTCGGCAACCAGTCTGATGATGAGCTCATCATGCCGGAACAAATGATGGAGTTCATCCAGAATCTGAGAACCCAAAACCCAGACAATTCGGCTTCCACACTCCAAGCCACCTAGACTCATTCCGCTAAGAGATGCCAAAGTCCACCTCTGTAGCACACCGATCGATTGGTCCGGGGAAACAGTCTACCTTGGCCTTACCCTAGATAGCAAGTTGTTGTTCCAAACGCATGTTCACAAAACATCAGCTAAATGTAGTGCTTTGTTAGGATCTCTGTATCCGCTGATCAAATTCCACTCTATCGACCGAGAAGAAACTAGCAGTTCATACAAAGAAGAATGACTAAATGGAACAGTTGACTCAATTTGTTTGATATAGGACTGCGTCTTTCTTTTCTATACTGGGGGTACAATTTGGAAAAATCAAATTGCGAACCGGCACGATAAGTGGTCAGGTTTTGAGCGTTAATATCTCAGTCGTTTGACCAAAAATCTTCGAAAATTTTGCACGAATCGATCGGGCATATTTCTACGCTTCGATTCCACTGTTTGAAACTATTGAAAATAACGTATATATAAGGTAATGTCTTAAAATTACGTTTTGCAGAGAAGAGTTATTAAATGCTCAGTATGTTTCCTATCACAGACTTCAAATGTAAGTAAGGGATATCTCATATGCAGCAGTGAACAATATAAAAAGGGTACACCTTTTCAAAATGCTTCATTCACTCGGCAACCTGGAAGCTGTTCAAAGCTGCAATGAACCATTCGCAGATGGCAGTGAAAAGTACTCTGGAGGGTGGATGAAATGTGAGGTAAGGATAAGAACAGGTCGTTAATTATTGGATTGGATATCTCCGGTCCCCTTGTGTTTGTGCGCGAAGAAATCACGGATTCAAGATGTTCGCTCGCGCCACTGCCATTTTTCACAGTGGTTTGACCAACCTGGCCCGTACTCGGTTTCCGACGGTAGAATTCCCGGTTAGAACCTGCCCTTGAGCCTGACTAACCGCGATGGTCCTTATTTTCTTCGGTTGACCGGTTGGCTCAAGTGGTTTCACACTGACATTACACTGACGTTTCTCTTTATCAATTTTGACAATTCAAGATGCGTTGTAAAATCATGAAACAAATTGAAAGGAGCCCGAGGAAAAACTCACGAGTATGTAATCGTTTATTGTTGGTTCATAAATAAATCATTCTTCCCGTGGTGGAGTGCGGTTTGCCAATCTGTGAGAGTTGCGATTGTCACCATCGAAAACTATAGGTAGTTCAGAAAAAAATCCTTCATGCGATTCCGAACTTTCCTCCATGAACCAGAAATTCCAAGATCCATCGCACAGACTTTGGCGAGAGAAAAGATAGCCCAAATCTGAAAGCATTCTCATGAAGCAGATATTGGAAATCAAATAACTTAGATCAACTTTCTTACCTAACAAATCAATGAAAATAAAATCCTTTTCAGTATAAAATCAAACATGATCCGTTCCGGAATACTGCAGGCTATATCCAAAACTATTCCGAAATTACCAGCCTAATAATCAACAAGGAGCTGACTGAAAAATATGGACTAAAAGCGTACACGGAAATCGAGTACTGCGACCGAACCGGAGTTGATGAATTCCCCATTGGTAAATATCAAATCGCAAAAATTGCCAAAGGCATCTACTTCATCTGACCTCCTCAATCTCCACCCCACAGATAACCTGGACATTGCCTTCGTTGCCATCATGGCCGTCCTGATCCTCCTGCTGTTGCTCTCCAGCTGGTACGACTACCACTGCAAAGTCGGGTTCGGCCTCAATCACTACCGCGAGGACTTACCCTCCCAAAGTTAGGTCGTTCCACCAGTGGTGGTTTCAGCTACTAAAATCTACTACCATTGTAACTAACATTGTTTGTCTCTTCCCTCCACCCTGATAGGGTCCATGTTGCTGGCATCGTTTTCGGTCATCCGTAATTGGTACCGGCTGACGGCGCGCTCCAGGGAACCACTGAACCGTGACCTCCGGGTTATTCAAGCGATTCGATATCACACCTTCACCCTGGTGCTGATTGGCCATGCAAGCATACTGGTGCAACCGCGGACCGGGTGGGTCATGGAGCAAAAGTACCGGGAGCTGCAGACGATGATCATTGTCAACGGGTTTCAGATTGTGTCGACATTCATCGGAGTCAGTGGGATGGTTTTTACCATCATGTTCATCCAGAAGATGCATGAAACGGGCAGGAAACCCGGATGGTTGACGATTTTGATAGTGACCGTTAATCGCTACATTCGGTAAGTGCTGCTTTTTACGCAACGTTCAAAGTGAAGCTGATGGCAAATGATCCCACAAAAAACTGTAGGTTAACTCCAGTGTATGCATTGATGATGCTGTTCAAAACGACCTGGTTCATACGGCTTCAGGATGGCCCGTTCTGGCGAAGAGGTGTGGAAACAGAGCGGACTTTCTGCCGTCGAAACTGGTGGATCAATCTACTGTACTTCAACAACTACTACAAGCTGGAAGAACCATGCATGCAACATTCGTGGTACTTGGCGAGTGACTTCCAGCTGTCGATCGTCGGACTGATACTTGTCACCGTGGTCGTAAGGTTCCCGAAGATTAAGGTCTTCCTCTTATCCATGGTTTCGTGCATAGCGGTGTTCATACCGGCCTTGGTTGTGTACAAAAATAGCTTGGATGGCGTGACAATCTTCTCACCAGAGTAATTACACGATTTGACATTTACTAGACTAAGAATTGTGTGATAACCATGTATCCTACAGGGCCAGGCGATTCATATTTTGGTACGACGAAGCATACCACAAGACCTATCTGCCGACGCACATGAATCTAGTCATCTATGTGTCTGGAATAATCACTGGATTTCTGTATTTTCATCTCAAGAACAAAAACTGCAATCTTGCAACGTTTTGGGTAAGCTTCCATCATTTCCGACGGGTAAGTTGTTCATCATCAACCTGTTTCCATTCCAGTTATTCCGAGTCAGTTGGTATTCGTTGTTTGTTCTCGGACCTGGCCTCTTCCTGACGGGACAGATATTCTACGTGAATGATTTCCCGAAACCATCGCTCTGGATGTCAGTGTACTTTTCAGCGGCTCGCATCCTGTGGGCCCTGATCATCACGGTTGGATTCTTCGGTTTCGTTTACCGGATCAATAAACCCGTAACCCGGCTGTTAAGCATCCGATTCTTCGAAATCCTTGGCCGACTGACGTACGGAGCGTATATTGGTCATTTCTTCATCATCAAAATGATGTTCTACAATGTGCGGGAACTTTCCAATCTGAGCGTTTTCAATATCGTAAGTGCTGAATTTCGATGTGAGATTTTAGAATATTAATCCTCTTTAATTCACAGTCCACAAAAATCAACGGAACGCTGTATCTTTCGCTTATACTATCACTGGCGCTGGCCTTGCTGGTAGAATTACCCATATCAGCCATTCAGAAGCAGCTACTGGACAGAATAATGGGGCCGAAAAAACGAGGCAACAATAACCACGTGATGCCCGAGGACAACGACGATAAGAAGAATACTTCCAACAACAACGGTGTGCTTGGTAATGACGCTTTCGGGAACTCCTTCAAAGGAAACGTTGAATTGCAGCAGAGGCTGTGAAAGGCAATTAAAATCTGGCCGGGAAATCTGAGGGGTTGATGATGTTTTACTTATAATTGAAATTACTTTCATTGGGCCATGGGATTTCCAATGTATGAATCCAATTTCATGATGATCAATCTAGCTATAAGGATTCCAAAATGTGAATATTGGATTCGAGTACTAAAATGTGATGGAAACGGTGCTCACCACTAGTATTTTCATAATCGGGACAGTCTCATTTTTTAGATTGCCACCTCAGAAAAGGTACTATGGGGTGAATTATAGAAGTCGAGTCGAGCAAAATTGCGCATTACAGAAGTCGACTGTATCTTATCGAGTCGGCAACCGAATTGAAAAATTGAACTATGCTATAAGTCAGCAATGACGTTTATGTAAGGTCCGGCCCATCAAGCAGTTAACTCATATACTTACTCTAAGAGCACTATGTGGTCCCAAACAAATACGATTTTTTTCATGGCTCAGTCAGTACTAGCACTCTCAAATATTCTGTCAAAATAACACAGCAAATCAAAACAAAGGCGCAAATATGTATAGCAAGGTGTACTTCGGAACAAAGGGTTCTACAACAGTGAACCAATTTCAAATCGATAGTTGCATATTGATTGTTGGTTAACTTGTGTTGGAAGCAAAAATATAGTAAACATTGCTGGGCAAGCGAGCGCCGACGTCAAACTACCATAACATTCCATACTGTGAACTGATAGTTTGACATCACCATAAACAGCTGTGCCGTGTAAAAAGATAAACATTGTGAGGAAACACAAATACCACTATACATTTCCACATCTCACGAATACCGTTAAGCTTGGTGGCCCGGACCTTGTATAAACGTCATTGATAAGTCAGGACTTTCATCAATGTTGCTGTCATTTTGGACAGTCAAATCATATGTGTTTACATTTTTCACTCTTGTTTTGTGAATTACACTAATGTTTTTGTTATTCAGAGAACCTTATTTGGGCGGCTGTTTCAAAGTTGCGATTTGAAGTATTTCAAGCTGAACAATGCATTAGGTCCTAAGTACCGTTGAGAGACTCTCTTTGTCGACTTTCTCTTTGCGTTCCTACGGCTATGTAAAAACATATTCAGCTATTTTTAACATACAGTAGGGTAGTATAAAGTGTAATTAGGGATCCAATACGCTGAAAACATCAGCAAATCGTTTTATAGACAAGCTTTTAACCAAAGAAAAAGTCGACGAAGAGAATCTCTCAATGTTACTTAGGGAACGTCCATTAATTACGTCACGCAAAAAACTTTTGACAAACCCCCTTCCCCCCCTTGTCACGTTTTTTGTATGGACCTTCAAATTTTTTTGTATGGATCGTCACATTTTCCCAAACCTCTCCTCCCCCCTTACTGCGTGACATAATTAATGGACCTTCCCTTAGGACCTAATGCATTGTTCAGCTTGACTTGATTATATTTTTACATAGCCGTAAGAACGAAAAGAGAAAGTCGACAAAGAGAGTCGCTCAATGTTACTTAGGACGTAATGCATTGTTTTGCTTGGTTTTCCGAGGAAGGTATTATTAATATATGGGCAAGTATCGATCTATTTCAAAGATGATAAAGCCAACTAAATTATGTGATGATGTTGTTTTGAGAAGGAAGTCAAGGCCAGTCAAGGTGGTGCATTCGATCATGCCTTGACCTACCCCGCATGGGGATGCTTGGCAAAAGTTTGTGTTTCCTGTTTCGAAATACTACCTCACAATGCCCTCCGCTCAATTTCAAACTACTTCTATTCAATTTTCACAGTCTGCCGTGAGCTAACGGAACTATCAATACTTTCTCTTAACAACTTTGTTCTAGCAAAAAAAAAATGCTGTCTACTCCTAGAGCCTCACGGTGATGAGAAATTATTTCCTTCTCAAAACAACATCATCACAGATCGTTACCCCGCGTATGGGAGAATACAAGGAAAGAACAATATCAAGTGCAACTAAATTATACCAATTATTGCACTAAACATTCAACATTCAAAGGTTGCTGTATAGAAATGCAGCAATCGATCTCACCTCAATGATTTTATCTCGAAGTTCTCTGACATTCTGGTAAAGCATTCAAACATTTTTTAAGCTTCTAGTAGCCTTAGTGGAAAAATGACTTCAGGAAAGCGTTCTTACCAATCAATTCTCTCTAAAACAAGGTGAGATGGAATCCAAGGAACTGTAATGCCTACACGAGTTTGTGTCCTAGCTAATAGTACGATGCGCACAGTTGGGAAGATTCTGTTTCCCATATTTTAATATGGTGGCATGCTTCTTCACTGGCAGGTTCTTCGGTTCGTCAGTGATGATCTTTCGGGGAAGCTCTCACCTGATCTTCTGCAAAGCTCTTTGCTAATATTTTGAAGGTTTCCTCATGAACCTCTTGGCAGTCATTCCCGATTTTGACAACTTACAATTTACAATCTAACAACCCATCCTAACCTTCCAGAAACATATGGTAAGTTTTTTTCTGAACTTAGTTACTTTCTAAACTTCTGATAAGTTCCATCCTAAACTGTAAGGATCATTCCTGCAAAACTTTGGGAAAGTTCTCTGCAGAATTCCTTGGAAATTCTCTTTGAAATTCCTTGGAAGTTTCTTCCTGAGCTTCTGAGAAGTCCTCTTCTGAACTTCATGGTAGATTTTTTTCTGAACTTCGGGGAAGTTTTATCCTGAATTTCTGAAAAATTCCTAATTGAACTATTGGGAAGTACCCCCTATATTTCTGGAAAGTTTCTTCCTGTACTTCTGAGAAGTATTTACCTGAATTTCTAGGAATTCCTGAAAGTCTAGAAAGCCTCATTCTAAAATTCTGGTATGATCGATTCTGAGCTTCAAGAAAGCTCTCTAGAGCTTTTGGATAGTTCCAACTAAACTTTCGAGAAGTTTCCTGCGGAACTTCTGGGAAACTCCTGAAATTTTTGAAGAATTCCTTTTGGATCTTAAAGGCTAGTAAGCTTCTTCGTGAAATTTGCCAATTTTTATTCTGTTCTTATTCTTCCTAAACTTTTAATGAATCCCATCACGAACAGCTAGGAAAATTTTACAGAAATTTTGGGAAAGTCCTTTTCAAAATTTTTAGGGAAATTTCTTTAAATTTGTTGGAAGTTTCATCTTTAACTTCTGGAAGTCCTGAACTTTCGGGAAATTTCCTCCTGTTCCAGAATTTTTTAAGTGATTCTTGCTCAAAGCACTAGAAAGTACCTCCTATGCTTATGGAAAGTTTCTTTCTGTTATTTAAAGAGGTTTTCCTGAACTTCGAGAAAGACTCTCTGAAATTGTGAAATTGTTCTCTATTGGAAGTCCATCCCTGAAATTCAGAAAAGTCCTCTCCTGAACTTTGAGGGCGTATCGTCTTGAGCTTTTTTGATATTTGTTCCTGATCTTTTAAGAAATTATAGGTAGAACCCTCCCTGGTAGGTTTGTTCCTAAACTTTTTCCTGAGTTTTTTTTTTCAAAAATTCTGGGAAGTTCCATTTAAACTTTCTGGAGAGATATCCAGAACCTCTGGAAAGTTCCAAACAACTAAGAAGTCCTCTTGTTTAAACTTCTTTCTGAAGCTCTGAGAAGTCCTCTCCTGATTTTCGGGGAAGTTCTCTCCTAAATACCTGGGAAGTATGATATCGCAACACGGATATGTTTGGTCCTGATTTTTTAAACGTAATCCTACTTGAACTTCTAAGAAGAACTTCCTATACTTCTGAAAAGTTTCTGCCTGACCTTCGGAGAAGTCTCTTCCTGATCTTCCAGAATGTATCTTCCTGAGGCTATGGGAAGTCTCCTTTTGAATTTTCTAGGATGTGCCCAAAAATTCTGGGTAGTTACTTTTTATACTTCCAGAAATTTAGTACCAATTTCATAAACCACTTAACTCGAGGGTAAATTTCCAAACCCCAAGTGCAAATGTACTGAAATGATGCGCTTAGTAGCACTCTAGAAGAAAAAATCAAAGTTCTAAGATTCATTTCAAAATCTCATCACTTCTACTGTTGTTATGAGTCTCCTTGCTAACTTTAGTTTTGTTGGCTCCACGCCACAAAATCCTCTAGCGATGTCCACATCAATGTTAATCTGAGAATTGAGGCATTCGACCTGATGGTAGTTTGTTTTGTTTTCAATAGGATTAGACATTATATTGCTTTAAAAAACTGTTCACTGTTAATTTGCCTCCAAAAAATAAAATAGTTTAGTGTATTTCTTGCCTTTCTCAGCCAATTACTTTAACCGATGGAAAACGCGTATCAAAACAAACTCTTACTCTGCAAAATGTGACAGATCAGTCACTAGTTTTGGAGCGGTCGATTGAATGATTTTTGTATTGACTGCTTCTGTTGTTCAGGGAAGCTCTTTTCTGATCTTCGACAAAACCCTTTGCTAAAATTCTGGGAAGTTTTCTCCCGGACTTTAAGCAAGTTTTCTAGTGCACTTTTTGACAGTCACTCCTGATTTTCTTGTAAATTTACATCTAACAACCCAACCTTACCTTCCAGGAACAGTTGATAAGTTTTTTGAACTAAGTTACTGTCTAAACTTCTAATGAGTCCCATCCAAAGGTAAGTAACTTATAATAGTTTGCCAGCCACGATGTTTCACACACTAGACGAATATGTTTCACTTTGCACACTTTGCACTTTGATTTTCAATCCATACCACATGTGTGGCACACTGAGGCACAGTTTTGACAGTTGAGCTTATAGAAATATGAAACCAGCATCTTTGCCAATATGCATTGCCTGGTTGCCAGGCTCAGCAGAAAATAACAATTTAGGCTGTTGTTCACATCGGCACCTTCAGCACATGACGGGAACTCCCAGAACATTGCAACGCTTGTTGACACACACACAAAAATAGCACAGTAGAAAAGTGTGCTGAGCGATCTGAGGGACCCCTTGGTCCCATCCTTAACTGCAAGGAAAATTTCTCCAAAAATTGGGGAAATTCATACTAGAAGTTCTTGAAGAAAATTCTTAAATTTGTTTGAAGTTTGTTTCTGAATTTCTGAGAAGTCCTCTTCGGAACTTTAGGGAGGTTATCATCTGAACTTCGGAGAAGTTTGTTCGTGAATCTCTGAGAAATTCCTGCTTTAACTAGTATCCCTTACACTTCTGGAAAATGTCATCCTGTTTTTGCTCAGAATTATCTGAACTTCTGGTAATACCTGAACTTTGAGAAAGCCTCATTCTGAACTCCGGAATGTTTTATTCTGAACTTCAGAAAAGCTCTCTAGCACTAATGAGTAGTTCCAACTAAGCTTTGGGGAAATTTCCATCGTGAACTTCTGGAGAGTCCTCTCTTTAACTTCAAAGAAATTCCCTCTTAAACTTATAAGTTTTTCCTTAATTTCAGAAAAGATTTTTCCTGAGCTTGTTCTAATAAAACATCCGATAAGTCCCACCCTGAACTCCAAGGAAAATTCAGCCCAACGACGGGAGTCATCTCTAGAATTTTTAGGAAAATTTCTGAAGAGGTTTTTTCATGAACTTTGAGAAACTCTCATACTGAAATTCTGAAATTCTTAAATGTTCTCTTCTGGGCTTCGGGAAATCCCTTCAGCATTTCTGAACCCTCCTGAACCTCTTTTCCTGAACTTCATCCTTTCCTGAACTTCAGAGAAGTTCTCTCCTGAATTTCTAGGTCGTTCTGAGCTTTGTGGAAGTTTGTTTTAGAATTTTTGAGAAGCGCCAAAATTTTAGATAGCGTCCTCCTTAGTTAGTTTCCTCCTGAACTTCGGGAAAGTTTTTTTCCCTGGACTTCTAAGAAAACTCTAAAACCTCACAATAGTAAATTGTCTTGCGTTGGATCAAGGCCTTACCGACAACCTGGAATACGTACGTCACAAACCGAGTAAACGAGAATCCAGACGCTCACCAGTCCAGAACAGTGGAGGCGCGATGCAGGGATAGTAAATCCTGCCGATCTTATTTTGAGAGGAATCCTGTCAGAGGACATTTTCCACAATCGTTTCTGGTGGTGTGGACCGCGATGGTTAGAGCAGGACCCTGGCAGTTGGTCAGAACCACTGGAGCCGTTGAGTGCAACCGAAGCAGAGAAAGAGAAGAGCCGTACGGCTGTCGCATACACTAGTACTCCAACCGAGGAGTTCAACGAGATGTACCTAGTACGTTCCTAATCATTCATCGAGCCCGTTACACAAATAGTCTACTGATTACGATATCCAAACTTCTTGCGTACACCACGAAAACAGCTAAATCCACCGAAGTTTCTCACAAAAGCGGAGTTAAAGAAGGCAGAGTCAACTTGGTTCGGAGAGTTCAACAGAAATGCTTCGTAGAGGAATGAAAAGCACTATTCAAAAGAGAATCCGTTTCGAGAAAGTCATCACTGCGTTGTTTCTACCCGTTTATATCAAAGGATCATAGGCGTCTTCCTTCGGAAGGGAAGTAAAGCCGTTGGTCCCGGCTCATAGTCATGAGTCGTTAGGTAGGGTCCAGGTGGGGGAGTCGTCTCCCTGGCGTCGGTGATTGTCACCATGTGAGGAAATAGGCCGACGGAAAAAATATATATCAAAGGATCGTGTGATTAGAGTAGGATGACGACTAGCGCATTCGAAAGAGGCTGAGGTACGAGAAACCACTACACGCTGGGCCGCAGTTACGGTTGCCAACTGTTCAATTGCGTTTCTGGCCACTTGGGAGGAAAGAGCGTGGTTCGAAACGTAATGTACCAATGCATGAATTGTTTCCGGGCAAAACCATCATCGATCGAAAAGTTTATGGGGAACTACCAGCGCCACGTGTTACCATATCTCGACTGACAAATCGACAAACGGATCTAAGTACAAGATGCGCGTTCATGTTGTTGGAAGGTACGGAAGATGTGGAGCATGACGGCGTTGTTTGATACGACAGCTGTAACCAAGGAGCTCCATCCGATCCTGAACAAATGGCGAGGCGTGGTTTTATGTCTTGAAATAGTCAGAGAAACCGACGAGGAGCTGCTCAAGTGGATGGCTAAGGACGGCGTTGTTGGAGTATAGAGGATCACTTGTATGCAGGATGGCGTCAGAGTGAATACACCGACGATTATTCTCACCATCAACAACACTGCTACACCGGAGTACATAAAGGTGGGTCCGCTCCGGATTAAGACAAGAATCTACAATTCCGACCCACAGCGAACCAAACATGTCCTGTCTACGCAACGGAGAAGGAGATCGTAAGATTGCGCTTCACGAAGGATATCACGTGGCCACGATCAAATGAAGGCTGGCTGTGGATCGTTAACCAGGTTCAACAGTGTTGAAAACTCCCAAGCAGCTGAGGAAATCAAAACTAAGGACGATCTCATCAAGCAGCTCCAGAAAACCATCAGCAAGCTCACCCAGTTAAACCTGAGCTTACTTACTTACTTAAGTCTCCTGTCCATCCTTAGGGTTGCATAGGGCCAACGTGAAAGACTTCCATCCTGGTCGGCTGGTCGCTTTAGCCTTGACCTGGGCCCAGGTCAGACTTCGACGTCACGAGCCCCTGGGTCTTCCTCTACTGCGATGTCGTGGTGGGTTCCAATCGAGAGCTAGTTTGCAGATTTCGTTTCCGCTCCTTCATAGTGAGTGACCGACCCACCACCACTTTCGTTCTCGAATTTCCACTGATACACTGATATCGGTTTCTGTTGGCATTGACGATGGAGCTCAGCATTTGAGATCAAATTGTGAGGCCACCAGACACGAGTTATATACCACAGCCATCGGTTGATGCAAACCTGCAGCTTTTTAGTATTCTTCGCTGATACGCACCATGTCTCGCTGGCGTATAACAGCACAGATTTCACGTTTGAGTTTAATTTTGATAAAATTCGTATTTCGCTGCGTTGACTCATCTGGTTTGACCTCCATATGTTTCCTAAACTCGCAAAAGCAGCCCTAGCCTTCTTGATTCGTGCATCTATGTCGCTCTTGGTTCCGCCGCCTGACGCTATCTGGCTGCCAAGATATTGGAAGCTATCGACTTTCTCCACTGCTTGACGTGTTCATATCCAACGATTTAGTCTTGTTGACGAGACTTGACTTGATGGCGAGATTGGCCGCAGATGCGCTTTCGGCGAGGTCGTTGAGCTTGCTCTGCATATTAGAGCGCCGTTGCGCTAACAAAGCAACAGTCGAAGCATCTCCCACGATCTCGTCGATTACGTACGGTTAGGAACCGTAGCGGTGATAATATACATCCTTGCCTCACACCGGTGACTACCCGTATGGGGTCGGACTAGGCTCCATTTTGCAGGACTCTGCATGTGAAAGCCTCGTACTGCGCTTCGATGAGGTTGACGATTTTATCCGGGACGCCTTTGCGTCTCAGGGTTGGTTGGTTGAGTCTATCGAAAGTTTTTTCGTAGTCAATGAATACCAAATAGAGGGACTTTCGGAATTCATTTACCTGCTCCAGAGTGATTCGGTCCACACAAAATCTTCCGCCACGGAATCCCGCCTGTTGACACCGGAGAGCCGCGTCGATCTTCTCCTGTATCCGGTTTAGGATAACTTTGCACAGGACTTTGAGAGCAATACACAGTAACATGATGCTTCGCCAATTGTCACACATAGTTAGATCCCCTTCTTAGGGACCTTTACTAAGACGCCCTGCATCCAGTCGGCCGGAAATGTCGCGGTGTCCCAGATATTACAGAATAATTAATGCAACATTTGTGCGGATAGCATGGGGTCAGCTTTGAGCATCTTTGCTGATATGCGATCGACCCCGGGAGCCTTATTGGGTTTCATGCTTCGGATATCTGCTTCGACCTTCTGCAATGATGGGACCTCGAGTTTACGTGAGTGATGCGCCGCATCCGTGACCGATCATGCCGAGATGTTGATGGTTGTTGGGGCATCGTAACTTGCAGAAATTGTTCAAAGTGCTCAAACCAACGTTTCAACTGGTCAGAGGCGTCGGTAAGTAACTGCCCAGTCGCATTCTTCAGAGGAATCTTCGGATTAATCCTTGCTCCACTCAGGCGTCGTGAGATATCGTAAGGGAGGGGATATCGCCAGTATTTGCGGCTTTCTCCCCTTCATTTTTCGAGGGAGTTCACCCTCGCTTGCTTGTCCCGTCGGCAGCAGGGTTTGACTTCCTTTTCTAAAGCCAAGTATCACTGACGGGACTCATACTTGGTTACTCTGGTTTTTCCGGGTTTTTTGACAGTTCCTCAGCGACCGAACTTTTCACAGCTGGATCTTCCAGTCGGCGTGTGTTGAATCGCCGTCCGAGCCTCTCCTCCCGTCGCTGGATCCGTGCAATGCGCAGGCGGATCTCGCCGAATAGAAGGTGGTGGCCAGATGCGATATCGGCCCTGCGTTTTATTTCGGACATCAAGAAGGCTCCGTCTCCTTTTATGGCTAATGCAGATGTGGTCGATTTGATTTCCATCAAATCCAAAACCTGAGCAAGGAGGAGAAAAAGTGAGTAAAGAGGAAGCAGGCCTCGAAGGAAGCAGGAGCTGGATTCGAAATGGAAACGGATTCTAGCCTCCATTCAACAGCAGCCGAGCATACTCTCTTCTCAGGTAAGTGCCACTCATTCGAATTTAAGCGTTCTCAACACAAACGACCTTCAATACCCTAAAAAAATTACCTCGGCAAACGCCCCCAAAGGTTTACGTAGGACCGCGTTGGTTTATGGTAATAAAATTGTTCTATCATTTTGCTTTGGACCTATCCGTTCTAATGAATCCAACTCCATACAGCACTTCCATGATCCTCCTCTTTCTGGGCCATGCAATTCAACGCTAGCGACACAGCACGCGAGACGAACCGAAATGATTTTGATAAAGGACTTTTATGCCTTTGTTCAGACTACGGACTTGTAACATGATACAAGACTATCTTGATGACGTTTTTCGTGTTAATAGTTTTTATAACACCCTTGTATTATGTTACAAACGCCGTAGTCTGAACAAGGCATTAGTCGTTTCCACACTCAAAAAAATCGTCACGTTACATCCACGTGAAACGCACGTAATTTTCGTCCACTGCCAAAATCAGTAATAAACACGTGGAATTCACGTAAGAGCTGCGTGATTCCCAAGTTAATTCACATTCTACATGAAAATCACATAAATGTTACGTGATTTTTCACGTACAATTCACTGGCACGTAATGTTTACCTGATTTTACTGAAGAAAATTTGGTTACAGTTGGAAGTTACGTGAAATTTCAGGTGAAAGCTACGTGAAATTTCACGTGAAAGCAACGTGTCGATTTTTTTGAGTGCACAGATTGAAAGTAAGAAGGCTAAGAGTGATTTGCGGCATAGCCCGCCAGTATCACATCTGATGTTAGTGCCTTTATATAAACGTTCGTCGACGGGGCAGTGGAAAGATGAATCAATGTGTGATACTTTGATTATTGGTCAAATTTTTGGTCTCACATGCACCATCAACTAAGTGGAAATTTTGATCCACAAGAGGTAATTCATGTCGGTACCCAATCGAAAAAAAAATCAACAAATCAATGTCCTTGCGCCTCTGACTAGTGTGGACATTGTAGGACCTCATTAAACTATGATGTCCTATTGCTCAGCGATGATCGCCATCAATGATAGAATCTTACGAATCAACTATGTATGTCAAAGGGAAGTCTCAAGGTTGTCATTCCCAACACATCCATGACTTTGATCGAACAAACTTCGTTAGTTATTATTTTGGCATGTACTCGTCACTGCAGTCCTTCGATGGAACTCCAGTCGCAACATTGTTCTCACACGTAAAATCAGCCTTTCGCGCGGGCTGTTTCCTCTGCATAATACGTGCCGACGGGTCACGGCAGCATGACACGCGAGCTACCGAGGTTTATTTTCTCCGTATTTACGCAAAAAAGGTAATTCCCATTCCCGCACACACTTACCTGACAACGGTCACCACCGGCGGCTGAGGCCAGGGACGGCGTCGGCTGAGCACTTTCCATCTTGATTGCTGGAAAAGCCGTTGACGTTCCGAACGTTGAAGGTTGTAAATCCAAAATAAAATGTTCCTGTCGTTACTGCTGTTTGACAATATTACTTTCTCTCTTTTAGCGAAGCTGGCAAATATTAATCTGCCGGTGTTCCTTGCAATCCGAAAGTAATCATCACACCGAATTTTGTGTTCCATTTATCTTGTGGCAAACGTCTCTATTAGCACTAACTTTTTACGATGACGTTTGCTTTGCACCGCCTGGCACTTCACTCAATTTCTGATCTTCAATTTATTCGTGACCAAAATATTGAACTTCTTTTGTTGTTCCAAGTTGTACGTTATCGTTCAATGCGTGACAACAGAAACCAGCAACCGTTCAGTGAGTGTTTGTATGATTGATTCAACCAAGTGCTTTCACGGTAGTTATCCGTTTTCCGTGATCTGGAAGAAAGTTGAAAGTGATTTGAGTTTTAAAACAATTTTTAGAATATTTTCTGAAAAACTGTAATATTAATGTCGGGAGCAGAAAACGAATCCACTCATTAAATCTTCTACCGAGTCGATGGCTCTTGTTCTCCACCTTCGTCGACCACCATGCTAGTTACTCCGTTCAAATGCA
>JASCZW010008533.1:0-49904 GCA_034211315.2 Aedes japonicus
TTTGGAAAGTTTTTTGGCTGCCGAATTTCTATTCTTGAAATTCTTCATATTAGTTGAAGTTCCACCCCTTTGTAACGTATTACGTTTTTTCCATTTGAATCAAAATTATGTTTCTGTTTCAGGTTCATTAAATTTTGTTTGAATTGAATTAGTTTAGTTGAGTTCTACGTCATTAGATAACGTGTTGGGGGTTTCTATTTATTTATTTATTGTTTTTGTCTTCGATTAAAAATATAACGCACAGACATTGACTTAATTACTATCCCTTATCTTTAATTTAAAAGTATTCTTGCTTACATTAAAATCATACAGGTGGTAAACATCATTGAACAATGCACAACAAACATCGAGAGGGTTATTCTGCCCGTACTGTGTACGATGAACAGAGCGTCGAAGAAATTGCGTTCTCCGAATAGATCTTGAAGGAGCGTTGAAATTGAGCTTTGCCAAGAGTTCGAGCAGTCAATGTTATGTCCAAGCAGGTCAAACACGAAAAGTTGTTGTAGATTTCTCCGCCTACTTCGTAGAGTTGGTAGATTGATGAGTGCGCAGTAGGAATCGATTTCGCCAACGAAGCCTTCGGAGTGCATATCTAACGAAACTTTTTTGCACTCGTTCTATGCGATCAATCTGAACGGCATGATATGGGGCCCAAACTGTAACCCCATATTCTAGTAAGCTACGAACAAGAGATATATATAATGCCTTCAGACAATACACGTCGGTGAATTTTCTGGTGTTACGTTTGATAAGTCCTAGTACAGCAAAGGCTTTTGCTATAGCAGATGAGATGTGTTCAGCAAAACGCAACTTGGAATCAAGCGTTATTCCTAAGTCCTTGATTAGCGAGACTCGTTCTACCGTGGCAGTGTGCATTGAGTATTCGAAGACTGTTGGTGTGCGTATCCGAGTGAACGAGATTACATTGCATTTCTTAACGTTCACCTCCATTCCATTTCTAGCGCACCAATCCAAGACATTGTCAACGTCCATCTGCAATGCACAGCAGTCCACCAGGGATGTTATGACTCCCTTTAGGTCATTTTTAGGTCATCTGCGTACATTATTTTGAAAGACTTCAATTCATTGCAGAGATCATTCACAAACAGCACGAAGAGAAGTGGCCCGAGATGGCTACCTTGATGAACGCCTGATGTGATAACAAATGGAACCGAAAGTGTCGCACCTAGTCGCACAGATGCACTACGGTTTGTCAGGTACGAGAAGATCCAATTAGTCAACCAAACTGGAAAACCAATTCGTCTTAGTTTTTCCACTACCAGATTATGCGGGACTCTGTCAAATGCTTTCGAAAAGTCAATGTAAACCGCATCGATCTGTTGACGTTTTTCAATTATGTCGATCAGCTTTGAAACATAGCTCATTAAATTCGTAGTGGTTGATCGCTTTCTGACAAATCCATGCTGGTCAGCAGTGATAATATGCTGAATTGCAGGGTAAAGAACATCTAAGAGCATGCTTTCAAAAACCTTCGGAAGGCAGCTCAGAATGGAAATTCCTCTGTAATTCTTGACATCGTGCACGTTGCCCGATTTGTGGATTGGCGTTATCGGAGCCTCTTTCCATTTCACAGGGAACACACTTTCAGCAATGGAACGATTGAAAAGCAGAGAAGCTGGTTGTGCCAATGAAGCAGAACAATTCTTAATAAAGATCGGCTGTAGTCCGTCTGATCCTGGTCCCTTAGAACTGTCGATACCACGCAGTTTTGTGTACACATCATGTTGCGTGAATGAAGTCGTAGGCAGATTTAGGTCGAACGAATGCAGACTACTCAAGTATGATTCTGACAATGGTGCTGATCTATTGCTAAGCATACTTTGGAAGAATGAAGAGAAAAGATTTGCAGAGTCAATCAGGTGTCGTTGAGGTATTATCTTCGTAGCTAACCAGCGGGGGAATTCCACGAGATGACGTTCGATTACGTAGATAAGTCCAGAACTGCTTTGGGCCGTCCTTCATGTTGCTCTCAAGCCGGTGAATGTATGATTGAAAACATGACGTGTTCAGAGCGTGGAATTGGGATTCCAAACCGCGCACTAAAGCTTTATGCTCTTCAGTTTTAATCCGAAAATATCGTTTACGATCTTTTCGTAGCCTATTACGAAGAATTCGCAGTTCCCTGTTCCACCATGGCTGTTTATTGTCGGGCCGACGTGTACGCTTCCTCAATGGTACGCATTGTTCAAAAATTGCTTCCAGTTCAAGATCAAATCGGGTCACAGCATCGTCTAAGGTGCCTAATGTTAAAATACCGTGCCAATCGGTTTGTGAGATTTCAGCATCAAGTTCGTCATAATCGCATTGGTTGAAGTCGTAGAAGATCTCAACGTTGGTATTGCCCGATGAGATGTGTAAAGCATCAATGGACAAAACAAACGGCTTATGATGACGGTCCACTTTCATTAAAGGCAAGGGCGGTTCTAGTATTTCACAAACACTGGAGTTACTCACAAACGCTAGATCAAGCAACCTCTCATTCTCGTTCAGCAAGTGATTCATTTGCGACAAGCCGGAAGCAATAATGTTTTCAACTAGCGATAACTCTTGTTCCGACGAAGCATTGGTTGGTATAAAGCATCCACGTCGTCATCGAAACTCCAGCGAATGTGTGGTAAGTTGTAGTCGCCAACAATTACAACACTATCCCTGGTACTTGCCTGTGTGTACAACTCATTGACACACGCTGCATGCTGTTCATACAGAGCAGGTTCACTGTTAGGAGGCAGATAGATCGCACAAAAAGCGAAGCGGCCCCGTCGGTAACACGAACCATTAACTGCTCAAGTCGACGGGCTTCACTAACGTCCACAATATTGCTCTGAAGGGCCTTTTGATACCTATTAAAACACCCCCACCGCGGTGGAGGTGACTAGAGGACGGATTGCGATCACAACGATGGATCACGTATTCGTCGGTTAGCTCAGCATTTAGCACATTGACGTTTAGCCATGTTTCAGTGAATACCACAACGTCGTAATCACAAGCAGAAAGAGCCGCAAAAAGTTCGTTCGTTTTGGTACGCAGACCTCTTACGTTCTGGTAATAAACCGTAAGCGAGGATTTAGGTTGATGGCACTTTCCATCTATGGCACAATCGGGTCCTCCAAGTGTCGTCGTAGAGCAGATAGGCAGGCTATTGGAATCAATCGGTAAAAGGTAGCTGAAGGGTGAGCACTAGGTACTGTACCCATGGTCAAATGAGCACGAGTATTAGTGGAGGGTGGCGGTGTGATTAATTCGACGGTAATGCTCCCGGATCGGCATTCAGCAAGGGTTTCCAAAAATGTCGCGCGCTCGAGTCGTTGTCCATGAATTCACGAAATTCAACACCTTGAGGCCAAGTGGAAGACTCCATTGCCTTAGACTTAAGGTCCTGACTGACACCTACCTTGAACGATACGAACGATAATGTGGATACAGGCCGGCCCTTGGGGATGAGTGATTTGGCCACTACGTCGTCCGTTTGCAAACATTCCTTAGCAAGGTTAGTGAATGTCCGCCTCACAAACTTCGGGTGAGATTTTTGTGAGGTATATCCAAAATTTGCTATCCGTCCTTTCTGCTACGCCCTGGGATGCTCCATTAGCTGACAGACTGCTACCACGAAATATTTTTATTGGACGTGCGGGTCGCTCCGGGTCTTCGTCACGTGTTCGCTTCGGTGTCGATCGATTGTTAAACTGAAAACGACGTGGTAAAGGTGATAAAACCGCAGGAGAGAGCTTATTGAATCCCCCTTGGATCCCCAGTCTCAGTTCGGCGATCAAACTGTCCTTTATCTCCGTCTTCAATTCCTGAACCACTTTTTGGTAAACATCGTTCAGTCCAATTGTTGCCGCATTCATCGACGTTAGTGTGTTCTTGAAACGTGCGTTTCCCATGATATCACGACATCCTTTGCACATCCAGAAAATAGCGGGATTCCCGTTGATTTCTTTGTATAGAGAATCTGTTATTTTGGCGCAGCTAAAGTGAAAAGTTGCTTTGCAGAAACCACTGCAAACTTCCGTAGCATCCATGGCTACAGCGCAGCTATTACAGATTTCCATTTCGCGCTTAGGAAGTGAGCAAAATAGTAACGTGTGGACGTCACAGTCTATGATCCACTTACAACAGCAGTACCGCAGCAGAAAAATACAGGAAAACCAGCAACACTGGCTGCGATAAACCGATAAGGTAGATCTAGATCACTTTCTCTGTCAGTTTGAGAATCCCACGCACACTGACGCACAGCTTGTCCGGTGATTGAAACGAACGATGTTATTGTTTACCTTACAGCTGATCGATGTTGAGGATTGCTAAGCGGTCAACGATACGAGCAGATGATTACTGATGTCCGGCGGTCGTATGTGGAGTTTTCTTGTTCGGATCGTGTAATGAAAACAGCGGCAGGAAATAGAGTTTTATTTGCTTGCGTGATGAGTACAGTTTCGATAGGAATTATGATAAATCGTGTCGATAATCGATGCAATACACAGCAGTATGTGGCTGGCTGGATGCAGATTAGGAAGCAGCAGTGGTGACGTGGTATGTGCGTATTTGGTGGGATGCAACAGTACAGGCGGAGAGCGGCGAGGTGGGAGTTATATTGGTGGGCAATGGCGGCGGGCTTTTCTCGAACCACTCTCAAGCCAGCTCGATAATTTGCACAGAAATTGTCCTACCTGACTGTTTAATTGGAATAATTTTGGATGGTGGTGGAGCGTTAGGCGGCAGCGATGACGATGGAGCGGCTTAGGATATTTTGCAGACGATTCGTTGAGATGAATTTAACTAAAAAATAACGCAGCGAAACAGAGCACAAATCAATACACAGCAGTGATGCCAAAAAATTGGCAACAATCATCGCCATATTTTGTCCGTGGAGCACGGATCGAACAGTTTGAACTCAGAAGTCTGCTAAGGCCTGCCTTTCGATGTAGTCAAACGGAGGAGAGTGAAAATCGCATGACTACTGGCGAAATTTCAACCGACGGTCGCCAATAATCCGTTCTAATTACATTATTCGTTACCTTGTTTTACTACCCTGTGTAAAGGTTACCGAAAGCGCGGTTTCAATGATCCATAGCCAAGTGTCAGACACTAAACCGGACCTTACCCGAAATATAAGCCGGGTCACTTGGGAAAGCGGGCTTCTATATTGAAGGAAACAGTCAAATCCGGACGTTATCGACGAATTGAAATCGAAAGCTTTCCGTCCAGCCACGGTTCCATCCGCATCTGTAATTCTGCCATACTCTTGAGCTTGTCTGCCATCACTGGACGCCATTTCAGCAGTAACAGCGGTCAAGTTTCGAAGCCGCCATCGTCATCTAGATCGGAGATCAATCGCCATTGGCATCGTTGTCGGCACCATATACGCCACCGATAACCCGTCGGTATTGAGTCAGCTAGTTATCGAGTGAAGTCACCAAAAAGTCTGCGCAGGAATGTGGAATCCTGTTTGCCTGACCATGATTGTTTCCCAGTAAATATAAATGTTCTGTCCAACCCGAATGAATAGTGAGTGACCGGAAATAAACTAATTAAGGCTAGTATGCAGCTCAAAAGTAATGTAGGATAGGATAAGTAATGGTCAAGAAATGCTTTTACTGTCGGAATCAGCTGAGAGGGAGGGCAAACTTCGTAACGTTAATAACGCCTGTCCATGGAATCTAAATGGGGCTGTCACTTTTTCTGGTGGAATAATATCATAGACTAACTCTAAGACCAGTAGGTCCCATACAAAAACGATTTTTTTCTTGGCTCAGTCAGTACTAGAACATCGTCCCAAGCTCGGTCCCAAGCTCAATAATGCACCCCTTATAATGAACTCACATGAACACACTCTCAAATACTCTGTCAAAATAACACAGCAAATCAAAACAAAGGCGCAAATATGTATAACAAGGTGCTGGCTTCAAGGTGTAATTCGGACCAAGGGGTTCTACAACAGTGAACCAATTTCAAATCGCTAGTTGCATATTGATTGTTGATAATATTCCGTTCGATTATTCCGCAAGGAAAATTGACATTTCACCCATACTGGAGCAGTGTCAAAATTACTTCGGTAAGAATTGGCAACAATTACGTCAGGTCTTTACTTGCCAGCTGCATACTAGGCTTTAGATGTTAATTGGAATACTTTGAAAATTTAAATTAACACTTCACTTGATCACCAGTCGAGCAATCGACGCTAAATAAGTCTGCAAGTCGCAGACGAAATAGGCCTATCTGTCAAAAAAAGATAAGCTTTCCTACACACAAAGAATAATGATTGTTAGAAGTACGAAAGCGGACGGGATCAACGAAGCACGCAGTAGATGCGTACGCAGACAACAACATTGTAAAATTGCAAATGACAACGACGACGTCGACTTGCTTTGTGTTGGTGGTTTTGATAGTCCTACATTTTTAATTGTAAAAGAAACCACTTTTAAATTTACACACTGAACCGAAACAAAACACTTTCAAATCAAACGAAGAACTTTCGTTGTAGATAATTTACTTTCATTTTAATGAAAAATAAACACGTTTCAGAAGTAAAATGCAAAACTTTTAATAATCCAAGATTTATTTTTTGTGTGTACGGAGTTTGCTCCCGTTTACTACACGGGAAAAAATCTTGTATCGCCTACCTTTAAAAGTATCATGACATTTCAGTCAAATTTACTACGTTTATGGTGAAACCGTCAACGTTTGTGGTATATTTGACAGACCGAATGGTAATATCAACCCTATCACGGTTGATCTAATCGCAGGCATGGTAAAATCAAACGCATTTATAGTCAGGTGAAACCCTCGGAATAGAAGTTTCTACGGCGGTTTTTTTTGCGTGTAGTGATAGTTTAAAAAATTGTTTCAGTTTTTCATTTTTTTAGAAGTGAAGCGTTTATTTAAATTTTCCTTGTTTTCCAAAGTGAAAGTGTAAAAAACGTTTTTTTAAAAAGGTAAATAATTAGAAGTACTGAGTTGAAATATGTTTCGTTTTGGGCAGTCCCGATAGAACTTTACGAAGAGTCTTAAAGGTCCGTTTTCCGTTGAGTTTTTCAATATTAGACTTCTCATCTTTTGTTTTGATTAAGCACAGTCGAATTGAGCGAGTTTATATTGGGGGTTTTACTTTGGTAGGGTGGGGTAACTCAAGTAAGATGTATTATCATTTTTATCTTCGTGGTTCTTTATCTAATGTTTGAGCCTTGAGCTAAAGGCCGTTCACGATTCCCCGAGGTGACTGTCTCTGAAAAGTCGGGCAAATTCCAAACGGTAGGTGGCCTCCAGCTAGCAGGAGTGGTGCTAAAGCCAACTTGTCTCAAAAACCTCGTGAGAATTCTCCGAACGGATATACCTTTTCTTTAGTATATGCTTCAAAATCGATCAGTATTTCTCAATTGGTCTTAGCTCCGGAGTGTTGGCTGGATTCCATTCTTTGTGAATTACTGTGACGTCATTTTCGATGTATGGTGGAATTTGAGCAATGGCAGCATGTCATGTCCGGCCAGAATGAGCATCCACTTCATTTCGGTGGGTACTACTTGGTAAATTTAATGGTTCATGGTCCCAGAAGTAACGCATGTTTCGCTTTTCAGGTCACAACTGCAGACTCCTTGCCAGACAAGGAACTTTTTGGGCTTTTTCGACTTTTGTTTGATTGATAGTTTTTGTTTCCGGGAACTCTCCCGAACAACGTAAGGTACAAACTAGCCAGCAATTTGACCGAAAACTTACAGGCAGTACGTTTCGTAGATAATCCAGCCCTCTTCTTCGTTGCTTGGACGTAGGATTGCGAAACATTTGCCTACTTTTTGACAATTTTGGCTTTCACTTGAAAAGACTAGCATGTATTTTAGAGCGCTGATGGAACAATGAGGATTACCTCCTCTCCCGTTGTGTAGTGAACATTAGTGAAATCTCTTCCAGAGGTTTTGAGCATGTTGATAACCATCGTTTAGCACTTTTCCAGTTCTTAACTTAATCACATTGAAGGACTTCTGCTCGATTTGATATTCGATAAATTATGCATAATTTATGTCCAGAGAAGTCGAGAAATGTATCTAGATTGGGACCGGGAAACGAACTCAGATATCTTACCCAAATTCTGCAAGATACCGAACGCTTGAATTTCCTAAAGGCCGAATCATCCTAAAGCCCGAATTGCCATAAGGCCTAACATCTAGGTCTAGACCAAACGGCTGAAAATACCGAAAGGCCGAAAAGACTGAAAGGCAGTAAAGTTAAAGAAAAAAAAAACGAAAAAAAAACGCTATCTGATCTGTCCAAGTACTAAGGGGAATGTTTCCAATATCCATTTTATTGTGGGCTTCGTGATCAACTGGTTAGTGGCGTCACCCGTCGTTCAAGCGATTGCCATGAAGTGAAGGTTCGGTTTCTGCACCAGCCTGTGGACCTTTTTCGCAAAACGAAAATGTCCATGCTGGTCCACTGGGTGTAAGATTAAGTTGTCCGTTGTAATTTGCTCAATGTTCAATGTTAAGTCTGAACAACCTCGAGTTTAAGATGGCTTATATATCATTATATTTACAATTTTGGTTTCATTTGTTAGCTGGTAATTCAAAGTAGATGGGCTGATTATTTGCGCTATATTACTTCACTTTTAACTAAAGACTGGAACGTGCAAAAATTGGTCCACAAAAAATCGTTTCTTTCAGTCTAATTTCATAATACCACAGAGAACGGACATCCCAGCTGGAGTGCCCTCCGTGTGTAAATGTCTGTAACTGACATGTTAAAATTACAGCTCGTTTCCGTTAGTTTTGATGAATCGTATGTTGATGGCGCCACCTGCGCCCTCGAGATTAGATGGACGTTGTCAATTTTAGTTTGGTGAAACCTAAGCTAGATAGCGCTGATGTTCCAACGGTTTGCTTTTAAAAATTTACACTGTAAATTGAGAAAAGAATGTTCGAGCCTGAGGTCTGTCTCTGTGATAATACATAAATCTTCTTATTTTTCTTTTGGTAGTTTAATTCATTTATTTAAATAAAAAAATGTTCGTATGTTCTTTTGGTTTGCCAAATCCGAACTACTGTGTCTTCCCCTTAACCCCTTCCATTTAATTTTGCACAGTGGTATTATCGACCTTATTCGTCGCCGAACGCCAGTTAGATTTAAACTGCTGCTATATGGAGAGGTTAGGATTCTGCTTATATTTCACCGCAATTTCCTTTGTCGTCGCTGCGACGTCCGAATTACGATTGCCGCTGATTTCAGGCTCCTGGTGCTCCCCGAATGTATTTAAAACGTTTGTCACGGTCGATTTGGCTACATCCCGCACTTGGCGTGCGAGAACGTATAACAAAGATTTTTGGAGAGCAAACTGTGAAAACTCATCATAGAAACCATTGTATATACACTCAACTTCCAAATGCAGCATTCCAGGTTTTTTTAAAATGAATTTTTAACGGAGTTGACCATTTTTTTATCGTTCCAGACGTTAGGTTAGTAAATGACTGGGAATTGCATATTATTGGTACTTCCCTTGAATGCAGGTCTAAAATATACTCCCTTCAGTGATCCTAAGCTACATAGCCTCCCCATAGTGCCGACTGGGGTACGAGTAACCATAGGAAAGGGATAACCAATCTCATTGAGGCCATGGTCGTATGTTGATAGGGAAGGGAGACGAGCTGCTCTTTTCGAATGGTGTAACCTATTGGAGCGTCTGTTCTCCCTGTTAGGGGCGGCTGATCATCCTCCTCGTGTCATCGTGGGACTCTAAACAGTGCTGTGCACCATGGTCCTGCAGCGAGAAAGAGGGTTGGGGATGGCCCAAAAGCCAGCCGTAAAAATCATCTGCTGCGGCCCATCGATTTTGACCACCACTTGATTTTGGTCAAAATTTGCCTAAGACTTTCCGCAGTAAACAACATTCGGTACCAACGCCCACCACGGAATAACATGGAATGACTGAAGCTGCGCAATTCATAACTCGCAAAGCCTAGAAGCTGTGTTGCCGGATGAGCGATAGCCCTAGCCCCTTTGAAGGACTGCTGGAGTAGAAAGTGTCATTGGGTATGTGGATAGAAACCGACGGTTTGATGATGAGTGTCACACGGTTTTAGACGAGAAGAATTCAGCTCAGGTGTTGATGCTGCAGCGAAGAACCCGTCAAACTGTGAAGCGATTCAAATAGAAGAGAAGACAGAAAACTCATCTTTTCCATCCACTATAAGAAGCACCGCCTGGAGGAGTTGAAGTGCGAAGAAAGGGGGCAGCTGTATCGTTCTCAAGAAACACGAAAATGCTACAAGAAACTCAACGCAAAGGCATTGTTCCATGAGCTGAAATGTGGGGGAATAAGGTTGGAGGTATCTTGACGTAAGGTGATCGAAAGGTGAAAGCAGCAATACAATGAACATCTGAATGGCGAACAGACGGAACACCAAGAGAGCAGGAAAAATGACAAACAACTTAAGAACTGCTTTATCAAGTGCGGCACAATCTTCAATTAATCCAGTAAATTCGTTTGCTTAGCTGACAACGTAGACATTGTTGGAAGCACGTTCGAGGCAGTAGCTGAGCAGTACACCAGGCTGAAGCGTGAAGCAGAAAAGGTTGGATTAAGGGTGAATACGTCGAAGACTAAGAATCTGCTGACTGGAGGAACTAGCCGCGATAGGGCTCGCACAAGCAGAAGCGTGATTATCGGCGGAGATGAGCTCGAGGTGGTAGATAAGTGTGTATACCTTGGGTCATTGGTGACGTTGGATAACAACTACAGCAGACAACATCGTAGCCGAATAATAGTTGGAAGCCGTGCTTACTATGAACTCCACAAAACCCTAAGGTCTAGTAAACTTCACCCCAGTACTAAGTGTATGTACTATGTATAGGACGCTGATGAGCCCGATAGTTCTCTACGGGCACAAAACGAGGACAATGCTCGAGGAGGACCTGCAAGCATATGGAGTTTTTGAACGACGTGTGCTGAGGACAATCTTTGGCGGTGTATGCAGCGGGAACGCAGCGACCTAAGTGGTTAGACCAAGTGAAGTAAGGAAATGTAAGACCTCTCGACGAACACTCGAAAACAACTAAAAACATCATACGCTTTGAAATTATTCATATTACACAAGACGTCATTCCAATTTGGTTTATGTCAAGGACCGTAAAGAAAGATTGCATGTAAAAATAAATGTTTCAAAACAGAATGAGACGCAGCTCGACCAAAAGCGTGTTTGAATGAGTTTGTTTCTCTTTTGACTATTTGAAGGCCGTTCGCATGTGTCGGTCTCAAAGCACCAAAATTTACATTAAATTTTGGTAGTGTGCAGCGATTGCCAGCTTTTTGGGGATTGGCGTATCAAGCCACGATAGATTTTCAACATTAGTGTACTAGATTCATTTTTCTCTCTCGTCTTTCGTCTGAAATAACCTCACACACCCTGCACGTTAGGCGGTGAATTTCTTTCCACCAAAGGGGACTACTTTGTAAACAAACCGCAGGCAAAAAATACTGGTACTGGTCAATATACAAGGGAGTCTAAGTAGTTAAATAAAAAGAAACATTGAATTTTCTGCGTTATATAATGCACATAAAGGGAATGCTAGATTTGGCAGAAACTTATAACATAAATGGGATACATCGTGTAAATTTAAGGTAAATCGCTGCTTCATGTATTTTTTCCTATCATTTATCTCGCTCTCGAGAATTCACCTTGCTATTTCAAATTGATAAATCTCGATTGTTTGTGAATAAACATCGAATCGTACTCTATCAGATTGCTCACAGCAAGTAAGCATACAAACTGATGTGATTAAATTTTAAATATCTAGTACCGACTCTGAGTTATATCAATTCTAAATGTTGAGGTAATGACTGTCATCAAGAATGATTCAGCATAAGCCCTTAGTCGGTAGCAATCGGATAGAGTTCGATTCGATGTTCATTCACAAACAATCGAGATTTATCAATTTGCAATAGCAAGGTGAGTTTTCGAGAGCGAGATAAAAGATAGGGAAAAAAAAATACATGGAGCAGCGATTCACCTTAAGCCACATAAGGACGTAAAATGTCCCCTCTTTTAATTCCAAGCCAAAGGAGGCGTAAACAACGAAATTGTTGACAATCTTTCATGTGCTATCAGGCCATTGACAAGCCTAAATCAATAACAGTTATTGACAGTAGACATAATGTCCTGGGACCAAATTGAACCAAAGCTGTCAAATAGAAGTCTAATCATTTGTTTTGGTTGTTTATTTTGATATGAAACACCACAGAAAGCGATCTTTCTGCTTTGCACAGATAAAAAGAAACACTGAATTTTCTGCGTTATCTAATGCACATAAAGGGAATGCTAGATTTGGCAGAAAATAATGTGATATTTCATGTAAATTTAAGCCAGATCACGCCTAAATCTAGCCTGTTGTATGAAAGATTGCAAACAATATCGTTGTTTACGCTCCTTTGACTTGGAATTACACGAGGGGAAATTTTACGCGCTTGATAAAATTAATTATTTTTTTCTGTGTGCATGACGTGCACAACGAAAGCGAGCAACAACAGACAAATCGTAAACGAGCAACAACAGACACAACTTACAATGTTGACATTATTTTGACAGCTGAGCTTGCTGAGAAGTTGTCTACGTGAAAAAGTGGTCCTTGTAATAGGCCTGTGCGCTATACAACAATGTTTGTAATCTTTTATACAACAGGCTGGATTTAGAAGTTTTCTGGCTTAAATTTTCATGAAATATCCCATTATTTTCTGCCGAATCTAGCATTCTGTGTAAGATAAACAACCAATTGACATAAGTGTTTTAAAAAATGTTGCTCTGAACGACATAAATAAAATAATTTTCCAATAAAGAATTGTGTTTCAATAATGTTGCTGCCGTTTGCAATTTATGTTCTCTTCCATGCTAATTTTTAGTCCATTGCCTAATTTCGAGAATGTTTATTGGGATTACAAATACCTGGTACCTTTTTCAAACGTAACGAGAGTTTAAATGAATTTGTGTTTTCCATACACTCTATTTCTTAACAACCCAAGATTTAATATGATTGACTCAAATCTGTCAGAAATGTGGCAACCCTAAAGTGAGTAAAAGCGCAGAAAAAAATAATGAATTTTAACAGACGTGTACAATTTATTCTTGTTTAATTCCAAGCCAAAAGAGGCGTAAACAACGACATTGTTTGCAATCTTTCATACAACAGGCAAGTTTCAGGCGTTATTTGGCTTTAATTTACATGAACTATCCCATTATTTTCTCCCGATTTGGAATTCCCTTTATGTGCATTAGATAACGCAGAAAATCCAATGTTTCTTTTTATCTGTGTGTTTGTCGTTTTACCATTACGAACTATTTTTACTTACTTTTGATTAGCCATACTTGTGACTGATTTGAGTCAAACGTACTTAATTTTGCGTTGTTTGGAAATAGCGTGTATGCTATTCAACGCGGCCAATAAAAAAAGTACACGTTTCCTGAAACTGTAGTTCCAATTGTGTAAATTAACAGCCCCTGAATAGACACAACGTGTAACATTAAATCTTCCTTGAATTTTGTAACTAGAAATTAGAAGAAAAATTAGTATTCTCCATTTAATTCCAACTACCTTTGCTTATCTTCGACAGATACGCGTATTTCGTCTACAATGTGCAGACTTCTTCAGTGTCTCGTACTAATAAATCGACTTAATTTTGTGCAAAAAATCACATCCCCTTTATGTGCATGATACGTCGTTTAATTTTGCTAGGATTTTTCAAACTGTGTACATAAGCTCAGAGCCAAAAAGAAAATGAAAATCGCATGAAAGCAGTCGCTCATCAAACATGTCCAAAATACGGTGTAATTTTCAATGGTGTTCCAACAGCGGATGTACACAAAGCAAACAAAGTATATCGATGTAATATTACCAGTCATATTTGATTATTTACTCTGCAAATAATTTAGATATACGCATAGAAATTTGAATTTGAAATCCATCTGTAGCAGAAAAATTTTATTTTCCAAGGTTCGTTTGAGAAAACAGGACAGAGTGCTAGTTGTGCTTAGTAGGCTAATACTCGGGTCATGAACAGATGACAAATCAATTTGAAAACAATTTAAGGATATGCAATTTCTATCGCTTGGTACATTTCTAGCTCCACAAGACGCACATTAAAGCCATTTCCTCTAAATGCAAGAAAGACGTTTTAAAAGTTGTGTTAAGGAAAACTTGAAGAAAAGTTGAGTGTTACTAATGGAAACATCGATCAATAAACTATCAAACTGAAAAATGGCTCTGGAAGCGAATCCATTTTCCGATTCTACTCACCATCGCAACCTCCGCAGGGGACTATCGGTGCTACCTTTGCTAGTGCTACTGCTATTGTTACTACTGGAACTGCTTCCGCTAGGAACGATCGCACCCGCCACTGCCAACGTTGCCGGATGTGGATGTAACATAGGATGATGCTGACCTTCCCCTCCAGTCCCTGACCCATTGACCAGCTGTTGCTGCTGCTGCTGCTGCTGATCCACTGTCACTGTCCCACTTGCCCCATGATGCTGCTGTTGATCTTTGTCTTTCTGTTGGTTTTTCTCCTTTTTGTCGGGAGATTTGAAAAATTTCCTTATCGCTGCCGTTACCTTATCCTTCGACCGGGACGACATTTTACTGCTGCTGCGACTATTATTGCACTATATCACTGATTTCTTCCTGATGGATCGGATGAAGATGGATGGACCGAATTGATGATGTTTGCAGTTGCTTGACCGCAATAGCACTCTTCCGTCTCAATGTAGCACTCCCCAAACAAATTGATTCTGAAAGCGACCACTTAAACAAATTCGTTTACTCTTTTCCGGCGACCCACGTTTTTCCGTTTATTTTTATCGTTGCTACTACTTCCGTTGGCTGCTGCTGTTGCTGTTTTGGGCAATTTCCAGAGAACCATTTACCTTGTACGTGGTCCAGGTGCTGGTGGTGAGTTTTCCAGTTCGACCAAGCAAGATGTTTATTGGTTTTCCATTTGCTGCTGCCGTTTTTCCAATCTCGTCGTCAATGGCAGTGCAGGTTTTCACTTTACGCTCTTTGGTCCTTTATAGCGGCAATTGGTGTATGTGTGTAAGTCTATGGCCCTTCGTGACGATGCGGGATAATAAGTCGACTGAGTGATTGCACGTGCTCGAGAGTTCGGAAGTCCGATTTAATGACGGTATATTGGATGTGTTAGCACCTCTCTGAAAATACAAACGGGAGAAGAATAGGAGAAGATAGGGAAAATCAATTTATTTGCAACTGGATCATCCGCTGGTTCGCGAGGTAGAAAATGTTTCATTATGGTTTTTTTTCAGGTTCATCATTCCATGTTCAAACACTTAGCTGTGTGGAAAATTTTTGGCCGGTTTTGGTTGTATTAATATTAGTTCTTATTCTATAATTTCTGGCCCAAATAAAAAGCTAAGGGTACAGCAACACACTTCCAGATTGGAGATTTTCGAATTTCAAAACCACGTATTTGGCATTACTTGAAAATAGGGATTTGTTTGTATAGTTAAAATCAGGTAGATCTCACCAATAATTGCCTCCAAAATAACACATATTTTTTGATCCGTGAAAATGTGTTTTTTCAATGTAATGAAATGTCATCACTGCAGTTAGTTTGGCATCAAATCAAATTCATTTCCAACTCAAAATATTAACAACATTTTTTGTTTTATTATAATTTCTTAGCAGTTGATAAAACCAGGGTTGCGGCTTATCATTTTTGACTCAGGCATATTCATTTACCAATATCTCCTTTCAGAGGGTCGATTTGATAATATGATGTATGATGAACTTGTAGTGCATGAGTAGACCTACCACTTTGTCTAACAGTACATTGCTGTAACTCCTATATCTTCGACATGAGAGCGTATATTCACAGTGATCTTCACGATGATAATCGCGTGATCTTCACCGCGAATATCATCGCGAAGATCACTGCGTATATACGCTCTTATTCCTCAGATATAAGAGATAGTGCTATGTATTGTTAGACCAAGTTGTAGGTCTACTCAAGCACCATAAGTTCATCATACATTATATTTTGAAATTGAGTTTCTGAGAAGAGCTATCGGCAAATGAATATGGATAAGTCAAAAATGATAAGCCGCAACCTTGGATAAAACCAATTAATAAAACCTGTTATTGCGAATAAATTGCTTTAATAAATCCATACTGACCGTTTGAAAGTCATGTCATGGCCAGTACAATCATTAAAACATGGAAGAAAAGTTTTATGTTAGATTTATAATACACTACACGTCGTGGTTAAAAATGAAACCATTTACTGGCAGGGAGGTAGTAACAGGGAGGTAGTAGCCTTTTATTTCGAAAAATTATAAAAATAAATTCAAATACGGCTAATACGGATACAGCCACTGAACACTGACTAGACACTAATGTTTGCATTATAAGTAGCTTTATAATATTTTTTTGCCCGCTGTATTTTTTTTTTATAACTTACCGGTACTCAAAAATGCTTCAATGCGATGCATTGCCCTATATAAGAATACTGAAGCACATTATAAAACTAGTAGTTTTAACTAGGGATCTTCAATCCCTTATTGGGAGCGTAACATTTTATGGTGCCTTTATAGAATGCTTGCTGAGTTTATGAGGTTTGATCATTCAAACATTTGCTTTCACTTTTTTTCCACTCGCTCTATACTGTTTTCACGCACTCATTGTGCAATTTCGACGATTTTCAAAGCAAAATCTCTAATTTTCGACATATTTTCACTCTTGGAATCTTAGGTCTATGATAAAAATGATAGCAGTAACAAAGCATTAATGAAGCATTTATAGTACTTCATATTTGATAACGGCTATCAAAAAGTGCCCCATAAAGCTAACAAGGGCTTACGTTAATACTTTGAAACCAGAGTTTTAATTTGGTAGTCATAAAACAGTTTTATACTTATTATACTTGAGAGTCTGATATTTTATGACAACCAGATTAAACTATAACAAACTCACAAGCTGCAAGAGATTCTATGATAAAACAATGATAAAATTTCAATCAAGCATTGCGATTGTTACTTGGTATGGATGGCCACCGAACCTAGACAAACGTTTTCATATGCAACACGATACAGCAGGACGGGATTTCATTCAAGATACAGCTCTTCACGTGGCCACTTCTTATTCACTTCCAATCAATGAAATATTTCTTGACTATGAACAAACACTTCTAGGTTTTTTTTCATGAGGGCGAATCTAACATTGAGAGACTCTCTTTGACTACTTTCTCTTTCATGCATATTCCAATCACCTTTACGTTTTTCATTTTACTATTTGTAGAGTATGCTAGCCAGCACTGTTGTGTTTCGAGCTGTAGTACTGAATGCTTCGAAAGTGTTATAATGGAGCTGTAATGATTGAAAGAGAGTGAGCCCGGATAGAATCTCTCAATGTTAGATTCGCCCTAATGAAAAAAAACCCGACACTTTTTCTATTTTAAACGCCTTTGACGATCGGCTGGGCTATCTGAGGCCATAAACCACTCATAAACTTTGCTTAAAAGTAGCGAAATTAAAATTTTAGTTTATATTACGAAATCGAAGGTAGATCTAACAAATCTGTTCGTTGTTTTTGAAACGAAACGGATTTGTTCTTTTTCTGAAAATACCTTCGTAATTAATGGCACATGCCTAGCTTTCTAAAGCCCGAAGCATGTTTTGACACAGAAAGAACATTCATGCAGGGTACAAAAACAATACAAAGAGCTAGAAATATTTTGTTGCAAACTGAAAAGAAATGTCTCACTGGTGGTTGCATGAACGACTGACAGATCTACTATATCGACTCGAAATGTAATTGAAAAATAAAATCGCAACCACGTGCAGTTGTCCAGCGTTTTTTAATGTTTCTGGCGTGGAATTCGATCCTGTATTTTTGGAAAGAGCTGAATCTGTTGTTGATCTTACAAGGCCATGGTGACTCGTGAGAAGTTACTTGATTAATGAGTATGAAGTTACACTCAGTAGCAAAAAAAGCCGAGCAAAATTTTGCATACAAAAAACGCGTTGTTAAACTTTCTCCAACTTTGTCAAATATCAATATTTTTGGCTGAAAATTTGACAACACTATAACCAATGTATAGACCTTATGCGACCAAAATTTCATGTTATGTTTATAAATTTGAAGTTATCATAACATTTGTGAAAAAAGTCATTTTTGGACATACCAATTTCGAAAATCCGTATATCTGTGAAAAAATTAGGTAGCATATTTTATGAAAATCCAAGGCACTGAATGTAACGCAAAGAAAAAAGACGCAAATTCTTTGTCTTTGAGGTGAAATTTTAATTTTCGATATGATAAGTTCATCGGTTATATTCGCACTGAAGTTAGTGCGTATTCTTATCATCTCATAAAGATGGGACTCGGAAATTTTGAGTAATACTAGTTTAGAGTGTTATGTTTATGTGTGCAAAATTTTATTGCGATCTGTCAAGTAGTTTTCAAGATGCATTCAAAACAAGAAGAGCTACGCCAGCAAATCTTGGGCGCGGTGATCGATAATCCTGGTCAGTCGCACAGATGGATCGGCAAAAGGCTTGGAATCCACCATTCCACCGTGTCCCGCGTTGTGAAGATGTTCCAGAAGACGAAGGCCATCGAGCGGCGCGCTGGAAGCGGCCGAAAACCGAAAACGGAATACCCAGAGGAGGCGCAGAAGATAAGGCAGTACTTTAAAAATAACCCGAACCTTTCCACCCGAGACGTGGCCAAAAAGTTCAATTCGTCGAAGTGGTTCGTCAAGCGAGCTGGGCTACGTGTTTTTAAGAGAAAGGCGCTAAACCGGACTGGCAATTAAAACACGGTGGCCAAATTGCGTGCGCGGAGGCTGTACCGTGAAAGGCTGGTCAAGCCAGGCTAAGGCGGACACCAAACAAATCCCCGGCCTCGAGTTTTTTGTCGGTACGTCCCGCATGGAGGTTCCGGAAAAGTTCCGGAAGAGAAAGAAGGACAAATTCGCGAAGAAGTAGCTGTTGTGGCAGGTGATCGGCGAGTGCGGACGGTACAGCAAGCTGTTCGTTACAACCGGCACCATAAACGGGCAGATTAATCGAGAGGAATGCTTGCAGAAGCGCTTGCTGCCCTTCCTCCGCTCTCACCGTGGTCCCACGCTGTTCTGGTCGGATCTCGCTTCTTGCCATTACGCCAAGCCTGTAATGGATTGGTACGAAGCGAAGAGCGTTAATGTGGTCCCGAAGAAGGCGAACCCGCCATATACACCAGAACTTCGGCCGATCGAAAAGTTCTGGGTGATAATGAAGAAGAAGTTAAAGAAAAGCGGAAAAACATCCAAAACCGATGAAGCTTTGAAGAAAAACTGGGAGAAATTGTATAAGGAAGATGGACAAAGCCTCGCCCAAGATCTCATGAGCAGTGTTAAGAGAAATGTACGAGCATTCAGCTTGGGGGAGGAAATGCAATAAATAAATTATGCCAAATCATAGTTTATATATAGTTATTTAGCTTCCACTTGAATATAAACAAAAAAAGTTCATTCAGCAGTACGAATCGAAATCAAAGTTCGTTACTTCCACGCTGGAGAGAATACAAAAATAACAATCAAAAATAAATATGCTACCAATGGCTTTGGGAAGAAGAATAGTTAATAATATTGCGTCGACAGCTGAAACATCAGTTTAGTGAAAAATGATTTTTCCCTAGAGTTATACGCTAAACATAATGTCGGAAGAAGTGCGCTGTGTAGTTGATCACTGAGCGATCCCAACGCATTACTTCCGACTTTTTTAGAGAACTTTTTAGAGAAAAATCGATTTTCGCTCAGATGATGTAACATATTTTTTTACTTGCAAAAGGGTATAAATATTGCGTAGCCTGTTGGGAATGAAAATGCACGACTCGGGGGACTTTAACATTAACATTTGACAATGGTAGGTTTTTATTGAATTTCCGCTTGTACGATCCGCTAGTTTGTAATTTCTTGCACCTATTGGAGTCCATTGTGACAGTTTGTTTATTTTTCACATAATGTTCTTGCTGAAGAGTATGTGCTCTGATCTAAAATCAAATGGTTCTAAGAGTGTTTTATGGCAGCATTACCAAGATACACTAATCTTGAAGAAGGATGTCATAAAACTTGTTCAAAGCTTTCATCAGATTTAAGGAAAATTGAAAAACGATGTTTTGAGAGGGGGATCAAGTATCTTATAAAATTACTTATAAGGTGGATTACACTTATAAATTATGTGGTTTTATGGAGGTTTCTTCAAGTGTTCTTGAATCACTCTTAAGAACTGTTTATCGATCATAACCACCTTAACTTGGAAAATGTCCTGATAAAACCAAATAAACTCCATAATGCTTTGATAAAACTACCTTAAAACACGAATAAAACCAATTTGCATTTGCATTGTTACTTGGGAGGTGGTGTATATGGGAAATTCAGCCACGTTTAAACAAATACGATCTACACGATATTTCTAAACAACCGAAATTTGAGTACGATGGACTCAAACTCGTCTGAAGTATGTCTACCCAAAAGTGAATAAAGATAGTTCGTAATGGTAAGATGGCAAACAGTCACTTTTGGGTAGCCATGCTTCCGACGAATTTGAGTCCATCTTACTCAAATTTGGGTTGTTTAGAAATAGCGTGCATATCAAGTAAATTTAGGTCTGGCATACTGTAGTTGTCTCCTTCACACCTATGCAACTGTGCCTGTGATGTCAAACTCACAGTTCCATTTTAAACCAAACGAGTAAAGGAGATGATTAATTTCACACTGCTAGGCCTGTGTTCTATGCCATTGAGATATGAAGGGTCAGGCTGCAAGGTTTGTTTTCCAATATTTCGGGTAAAAATTCACGTGCTGATGTATGTAAACATAACGTTTATCCCACTATTATAATACACTATTGTAATACACTATTGAGTATTCCTTACACTTTCGCTCCACTGCTTACCCGCATAACGAAAAACAATTTGCTATATAGTCAAAACTGTACTTTGAATGTAAGATATATTATCACATTTCATGTTATTATTATCACATAGCTTAATCTCATTTGCACCATACAACCTCTACATTAACACATATTGTTAATGTTTGCCATATCTAATCTAATCTAATCTCATACTGACGCAGCCAATTCTTGAAAGCATCCTGGAAAATGATGTTTTCTTGAATACATCATTTTTCTTGTCATCGGCCAGGCCAACTGCGTAGTATAAAGCCGCAGAGAGGATTCCAGAAATAGAGCGATTCCAGAAAGATCTAAAATCGCTTTACTACTCTGAATCAAGGGAAGGAAGAAAGCGTGGACCTCCCGTACCAAACGCTTCCATGTTGAGTTATACAGTGTGATAATTTGTACCTTATCGTTGGGAGCATAGATGCTAGAAAGATTAGTTTATGCTCCTTTTGTTTGTGGGTGAACTTTTGGCATTTGAACCAAAAGCGTGGCAATAATTGCCAAGGTTATAGCGCTCTTATCTCGCTCCATGGGAGGTATATGGACTAAAACTTACGATGATGGATAAATGCGAAGCTGAAAATAGCATAAAAAATATTGTGAAGGGATGTTATAATATAAAATGAGAATAACATGTGTACTATCTGCATGTCTTCTGATTCCATGGATGATCCAAATTTATATACCGTATAAAGAAATAAAGAATACTTACATTTTTCGTCGTCTTACCGCGCTGCCTACATTGCGTTTGTGGGACTGCCTCCTAAGGTATAGCTGCCGAGGTACAGCGTTTCTTACTTAGCCGCTGGTGAACAGACCTCCTTGGTGGACAGACGCTCGGCACGCACCTCCTCAATCTAGCTGAAGTCAGAAGGACAACAGTGCCCAGGCTGCACTACCAGCTAAGTACGCAACCCTTAGCTGGCGGTCTTTGTCATCTGCTGACCCGTGGAAGCATGAGGTAGGAACTTGTGAGGACCAGAGCTATGTTGCGGGGACGCACGCTCCATCACAGTTGTCGACTCACCATTTTGCAGCCCACATATTGTTAATGTTTGCCATATTGTCATTAAGAGGTTTTTTATTGTCTGCACTCGGTCTGTATTATATACCAACTTTTTGACATAGAGTACAGTAAAAAATTTATTCGTGAAAATTACCATTTTTTTATGGTAACCTAACTTAACCGCCTATTCTGCATATTGTTATTTGGCCTTTTACCATCTGACATATTGTTAAAACTTTATAGGAGATTGTTAGTTTATAGTTGTCAACTATAAGTGTAAATGTCATAACAGTAACGGAAACGGTCGTAAACAATAAGGGAAATGGTCCAAGAATGGTTTGTGATTATGCGGGAAATCTCATTTGATACCACGCTACTCCACCCGTCTTCCCAACCAACTGAAGAAAATAGACCACCTGAGATATTAGAGTCACATTGGTTTGAATATGCCTTACAACTACACTGCTAAATAAGCGTCATGGATAAAAAAACATTTCTTAACTTGAAATGAGAAGAAAGATAAGTATTTTTCATTTGATGCCAACTACCTCTATTGTTTATCTTGACAGATACGCGTATTTCGTCTACAATGTGCAGACTACTTCAGTGTCGTGTACTAATAACTCGGCTGTAGTACAGATACGCGTATCTGTCAAGATAAGCAATAAAGGTAGTCGGAATTCAATGGAAAATACTAATCTTTCTTCTCATTTCTAAATGCAGAATTTTAAATAATGCGTAGCCTTAACGATTTTAACGTAGGACTACGTTTTTCTTTTCTATACCGGGTGCCGTTTCAAATTTTTGAAAAATGAGAGCGTTACGCAAAAGTGAAAGGTTTTTGAACGCTTATAACTCTCGTTCGACCGAACAGAATAACTTCATTCATACACCATTTGATCAAAAAGACTCACAAATTTTTCGCATTGAAATTTGAAAGAAGTTCAATTACTATAAGTAGTTCAATTTTTCATTTGAAAATGACCTTCTTTGCTCCCATACAAATTTGCACATCAACAGGTTGAAAAATGTGTTTCCCTAGCAAGGTCATAGGAAACGAGTAACAAATGTCTTCTTCTTCTTCAAAATAACTTTTCCCCGTCGCACAAAAATTTCTGAACGCACAAAGCTATTGGTCGAAAATGACATCATATTTGCGCTACGCTCTGATTGGTTCATACTGCCGCATTAACCGTGCCAGCAATTGCGAAACATGTGGGAACGGCCGAAGACCAACAATCAGTGATCGCTGTGCATCCGTATGCTACAGACGTGTTCGGCGAGTACGCCGATGGAAAACGCCGCCAGAAGACCAGAATCATCCCACGTCACCTGCAGATGGCCAGCCACAACGATGAGGAGTTGAACGAAAAAAGAAGGGAAACAGCAAACTATTTCTCCCACGCAGTGTGTGAAAAAATTGACTGCCCGAAATGAGTGCGAAAAACAACAGCATTCAATTCTTTGGTCTTTGCTAAACACACGAATTACTAATAAAGAGAAAAAGCAACGAACGAACGAACACAAGCATTCGGTCCCCTCCAAAAAGGTGACCCGCACCGAATGTCTTCATTCACACAGGATGCTACCGACACATTTTTCTATACAGATCTCCGGTTCAATCAGTCAAAACAAAAAGAGGAGAGCATCACAAAACACAATAATCGCAAACATTCTGACTGAATGTGTTCTTGCTATCACCGAATTTTGGCTCTTCTGAAATTCAGTTTTGCACCGGAATCGGTGAATGACGAGATGGATGTTGGATAAATTCACGGGATACTGCATTATTGAATTTGAATTTTTCGCACCCTGCTCCCACGTCAATTTAATCCGTCCTTTTCAGGACGGATTAAATTGACGATAAACAGATGCAAATTCAAATTCAATAAACAATTATCAACATCCATCTCGTCATTCGATTCGTGCAAACTGAATTTCAGAGAGAGCAAAATTCGTGATAACAGAACACATTCAGTCGAATATTTTGCGTTATTGTGTTTTGTGATGCTCTCCTCTTTGTTTTGGCTGATTGAACCGGAATCTGTAATGAAAATGTGTCCATGTGTGAGAATGAACATTCGGTAAGATCACCTTTGGAGAGACCGAATACTTGTGTTCGTTCGTTCGTTGCTTTCTCTTTATTAGTAATTCGTGTTAGCAAGATGAAATTGAATGCTGTATTTTTTCGCCTTCATTTCAGGCGGTCAATTTTTCACTGCGTAAGAGGAAATGGTTGCTGTTTCCAGCTAACCGTTCAGCTCATCGTATGGCTGGCCATCTGCGGGTGACGGATGATTCTGGTCTTCTGGCGGCGTTGGCGTAGTGCGTCTGTAACGGATGCACAGCGATCACTGGTGTTAGTCTTCGGCCAGTCCCACAAACGGTGCTGGCGCAATTAATGCAGCGTATGAACCAATCAGGCGTAGCCTGATATGGCATTTTCGACTAATAGCTTTGTGCCATTCAGGGAAGCACATTATAACAACGAAAGTTATTTTGAAGAGACATTTATTACTCGTTCTATGACATAGCTGGGAAACGCATTTTCAACGCGACGATATTACTGGGGCAGCTGGGAGCAGAGAGGTCATTTCAGATGAAAATTGAACTGCTGCAATGGTGAACTCTTTCCAAATTTCAATGCAAAAAATCTTACAATCAAATGGTGTATGAATGAAATTATTCTGTTCAGTCGAACGGAAGTTATAAACGTTCAAAAACACTGCTTGCGTAACCTCTCATTTTTCAAAATTTAGTACTATCTGTATGAAAGAGCAGCAGTCCTACGATCGTTAAAACTACGCATTATTTAAAATTCTGCATTTAGAAATGAAGAAGATTAGTATTTTCCATTGAATTCCCGACTACGCTATTATCTTGGCAGATACGCGTAGCTCTGTACTGCAACCGGATTAACAAGTACGCGACACTGAAAGTAATCTGCATTATAGACAGATACGCGTATCTGTCAAGATAAACAATGAAGGTAGTTAGCATCAAATGAAAGATACTTATCTATCTTCTCATTTCAAGTTAGAGAAATATTTTTATCCATGACGCTATTTAACTTGATGTAATTATGGGCATATTCAAACCAGAAATGTATCTAATAGCGAATTAATCTATTTTCTTTCAGTTAATTTGAAGACAGTAAGTAACGTGTATCAAATGAATTTCCGCATAATCACAAACCATTCAGACCATTTCCCTTGTTTACGTCCGTTTCCATTACTGTATGACATTTACACTTATGAATTGACAGCTATAAACTAACAATCTCTATAGAGACACAGCAATATCAGATAGTAAAGGCAAATAACTATTATGCAGAATGAGCTTGATTAGAATAGGTTACCATGAAAATTAGTAATTTTCACCGAATGGAACACACCTTTGTACTCTATGTCAAAGTTGGTATATGTACGGGCCGAGTGCGAACGTAAAGACACTTCTTAATGACAGTATGGCAAACATTAACAATATATGTGAGTCGACAACTGTGATGAGGCGTGCGTCACACAACATATGCAGTCTCTGAGACTCCTACCTTCCGCAGTCAACTGGCGACGAAACCGCCAGCTAAGGGTTGCGTACTGCTGGTAGTGCGGCCTGGCACTGTTGTCATGCGACTTTCGAGGAGGTAGCATTAGCGGCATCTATCTGCAGGAAGATCTGTTCATAATAACAAGTAAGAGACGCTGGCGCCTCGGCAATGCAGGAGGCAGTCCCAAATGTAGGCAGCAACAAACGGCAATGTAGTAATAACGACACAACATACGGCAATAGACTGGATCATCTGGAGATCGAAATGAATACGCATGTTATTCTCATTTTATATTATAACATCCCTTCACAATATTTTTTATGTATTTTCGGCTAAGCATTCCCATCATCTTGAATCCATACCTGGAGCGAGATAGGCGCTGCAACCTTGGCAATTATTGCCGCTTTGAATTCAGGCAAAGTTCATACACAAACAAGGAGCGTAAGCTAATCTTTCTGGCATCACCCCAACGTAAAGGCCTGATATCTGCTGTATAACTCAGCATGGAAGCGTTTGTTACAGGAAGGTACCTTTCTTCCTTCCTTTGATTCAAGTAGTAAAACATTTTAGATCTGGGCCTTCTGCGGCATACTACGCAGTTAGCTATGCAACAACAGAAAAATGACCTTATTCAGAAAACATCATTTTCAAGTGCATCAGCCTGAAGACAAGATAGGTAAGATATGGCAAACATTAACAATATGTAATAGAGGTATGGTAAAATGAATAAGCTATATGACAATAATAACATGAAATAATGATATATCTTATTCAAATGCAATTTGCAACTATAAAATTCATTTTTCATTATGCAGCATTAACAGTGGAACGAAAGTGAAAATACTTTCAATGAGTATTACAATAATTATATTTATAATAGTGGGATACTGTTATATTTACATACATCAACTGCGTAATTTGCAGAAATGTGGAAACAAACCTTGCAGCCTGACTAAATATCTCAACAGAATCTACAGGCCTAGCTGATGTGAAATTAATCATCTCACACTCATTTGAATATTTTAATTTATAGATGAAGGATTCTTGTATGCCAGACCTAAATTTACTTGATATACACCTTATTTCTAATATTTAGGTTGAGTGGATGGACTCAGGTTCGTCAGGCATGGCTGCCCAAAGTGACTGTTGCCTCTTCTAGTACGAACTATCTTCTATTCACTTTTGGAATGAACATACTTCAGACAGGATTTGATCCATCGTACTCAATTTCATTCTTCAAGTATCATTATTAGATCGTATTTATTTGACGTGGTAATTCCATATACACCGCATACAATGTAATGCAGACCAGTTTATTCATGTTTAAGGTAGTTTTATCAGAGCATTATGGAAGTTTATTTAGTTTTATCAGGACCTTTTCAAGTTAAGGTGGGTATGATCGATAAAACAGTTCTTAAGAGTGATTCAGAGCACTTGAAGAAGACACTCATAAGGCCATGGTACCAAGTGTAAATCCACCTTATAAAGTATTTTATAAGATACTTGATCCCCTCTCATCATCGTTTTCAATTTTCAGCAAATCTATTAGAGAAAAAAAGCAGACAAGTTTTTATGACATCCTTCTTCCAGATTAGTGTAATCTTAATGATGCTGCTAGAACCATTTGATTTTAGATCAGGCACATACTCTTCAGCAAGTGATATGTGAGAATAAACAAACTATCTGTGGACAATAAGTGCAAGTACAGGCTAGCGGATCATTGCAAACGGAATTCAATAGAAACCTGCCGTTGTCAAATGTTGAAATATTGAAGTCCCCGAGTCGTGCATTTTCATTCACAACAGACTGCAATGTTATACCCGCTGCTGAAATAAAGGCTATGTTACATCATCTGGGCAATCGATTTTCTCTAAAGGATTCTCACAAAGTCGAATGTGCGTTGAGATCATCGGTGATCAGCACGCAGCGCACTCTTTCCGACATTGCCTGTTTGGCGTGTAACTCTGGAAAGATCATTTCCTTGGAAACTGATGAACCGGTATTATTAACTATTCTTTCTTCCTTTGAAGCCGTTAGTATGGCATATTTGTACGATTTGATATTTTGTATTCTCTCAGCGTGGAAGTAACGGAGCTTTGATTTCGGTCCTTCTATACTGGTATTCGAGTGGAAGCTAAATAACATGTATAGTATAGTTTAATAATTTATTTGTGCATTTTCTCCCAGGCGATCTTCTCTTGGCGCCAGCAGGATCTTGGGTAGTGAAACATCCATCAACTCACTGTCTATTTCTCCCAGTTTTTCTTCGAAACTCGTCGGTTTTAGTGTTTTCAGCACTAACGCAACTTCTTCATTATCACTTGAGCTTTTTCGATCGGACGAGACAATTGGCGCTATGGCAGGTTCCTTCTTCTTCGGGACCGCATTGGCAGCAGCCAGCTTCGTACCAATCCGATGCAGGCTTGGCTGGAAGCGGATCCGTGCCAGGACAACGTGGGACGCCCGCGAAGGCGGGAAGCGGCAAACAGCACTGGCGATTCTACTCGATTAATCTGCCCGTATGGTGAACGGCAACAACTGCCGTCGCGCTCGTCTGCTGGCAACAATATTTCGCGAGGCTGTCCTTCTTTCTCTTCGGAACTTTCGGAACCTCCATGCGGGCATACCGGCAAACTCGAGACCGAAGATTTGTTTGGTGTCCGCCTTTAGCTGTGACCGGTTTCGCATTGCAACCTCCGCGCTACGCAATTGTACGCCGTGTTTTAATTGCCAGTCAATTTAGCAACAAAGTACGTAGCCAACTCGCTTGACGACCGCTTCGACGATCAGCTTTGGCCATCAGTGAAGATTCGGGTGTGATACTGCTATCTTCTGCGCCTCTCTGGAACCATTCCCGTTTTCGGTACTCATCTCCGTGCTTATCTCGATAAATCTTCTGGAACATCTTCTGGCGCGGGACAGTGGAGATGGTGGATTCCCTGCCGATCCATCTATGCGACTGACAAGTTATCGATCTGCATCAGATTTGCTGGCTATGGCTTCTTCTTGTTTTGGATAAATGTGAAACTATGACAGATCTGTCAAAATTTTGCGCATGAACATAACGCTCCTGAAGTGACCTCCAGGAATTTCAGTCCAATGTATGGATGATGGAATGCGCTGGCTCGATGCGAGATATAACCGATAGACTTATCGTATCGGGGTAGAATTTCACCTCAAGAGACGAAAATTTGCGTCTTTTCTTTGCGTTGTCAGTGCTTGTGGATTTTCATGGAATATGCTGCCTAATTTTTCGCAGATGCTGCAGTTTTTCGAAATTGTATGTCCAAATGACTTTTCACAGATGTTATGATGGCTTCAGATTCTCGACATAACGTAATTTTGGTCTGTATAGTCTATGCATTGGTTATGAAGTTGTCAGATTTTCAGTAGAAAGTAATGTTGAGAGTTGGAGAAGTTAACAACGCGTTTACTGCAATGCAGAATTTTGCTCGGCTTTGCTTGCTGAAGTGTAACTTCATACTCATTAATCCAGATGGCTTCTCACTGGTCACCATGGCGCTAGATGGCAATTCAGCTTCTTTCCGAAAAGTACTGGGATCGAATTCCCGCATACAGAAACGTTAAGGCGCTGGACAACTGCGCGTGAGATTTGCGATTTATTACCGGTGATTTTCAGTCGTATAATGGGTCTGTCAATCGTTCATGCAACCGCAGTGAGACATTTCTTTCAGTTTGCAACAAGATATTTTCTGGCTCTTTGTATTGTTTTGTACTACCATGAATCCTGCTCTGTGTCAAGAGCATCTTCAGACTTTAGAAAACTGAATATTACCGTGGTGAAGTGATTTTTCAGAGAGAACCGTCCGTTTCGTTTCAAACAACGACGTTATTGATCTACCTTCGATTTCATGTAAAATTTACAATTTCATACTTACAAGCAAAGTTTATAGTAGTTTATAGCCAATGCAATCGTCAAAGGCGTTTAAACAGAAAGTGTCGAATTTCATTGGGGCCGAATCTAGCATTTGGGAGATTCTGTAAGACTCCTTCTCTTTCAGTCATTGCAGCTCCATTATAACACTCGAAGCATTCGGCTACTGCAGCTCGAAGCAGTGCTGGCTAGCGCTCTCTACAGATGTAAGATGAAAACGTAAGATGATTGGAATAATGCATGAAAGTAGTCGAGAGTCTCTGTGTGGGTGCCTCATGAAAAGAAGACACAACATTCATGATCAAGAATATTTCGTGGTGGAAGTGAATAAGTGACTTACGTGAAAACTAACAGCTCTTTTGAATGAAATCCCCGTCCTACATCGTGTTATATATGAGCATTTGTCTAGGTTCATTAATAATCCATACCAATGTAACAATCTTGATATGATTAATTTAGTATTTTATCATAGTCTCTTGCAGCTTATTGAGGATTTATTATGAATTTAATCTGGTTGTCATAAAATATCAGACTCTCAAGTATAATAAGTATAAGGCATTTTGTAAACTACCAAATTAAAACTCTGGTTTCAGAAATATTAACGTAAGCCCTTATTTAGCTTTGTAAGGAGCACTTGATAGCCGTACTCAATGATACTATAAAATGCTTTATTTAGTAACATTTACTGCTATCATTTTTATCATAGACTAAATTCAAGTAATATGTCGAGAATAGAGATTTTGCTGAAAATCGTCGAGATACACAATGAATAACAATGCGGCAGTGGAAAGAAAGTGAGAAGCAAATGTTTAGTGATCAAACCTCATGAAACTCAGCAACTGTCCTCAAGGCATGAAATGTTACGCTCCCAATAAAGTGAAGATCCCCAATTAAAACTACTAGGTACCTGTGTAACTCAATATTCTTATAACAGGGCAATGCATCAAACTGAAGCATTTTTGAGGAGTATAGTATTCTAAAAAATGCAGCTAACAAAATATTATAAACTGCTTATAATGCAAACTGATGTCTAGTCGTGTTCAGTAACCTTTATCCGCGTAGCCATGACTAATTTGTTTTTATAATTTTTCGAGATAAAGACTCCTGCCAGTAAATGGTTTCATTTTAACCGCGACGTGTAATTGTATTATAAATCTGGCATAAGGCACTTTTCTTCCATGTTTTAATGATTGTACTGGCTTATGACATGACTTCAAACCCAGTCAGTATGGATTTATTAAACGGACTATTCATAAATAACAGGTTTTAATAATTAGTTTTATCCAAAGGTTGCGGCTTATCATTTTTGGCTTATCCATATTCATTGCCGATAGCTCTTCTCGAAACTCAATTTCAAAATATAATGTATGATGAACTTATGGTGCTGATAGACCTACAAACTGGTCTAACAATACATAGCTCTATCTCTTATATCTGAGGAATAAAACGTATATGCACAGTGATCTTCGCGTGATATTCGCGGTGAAGATCACGCGATTATCATCGTGAAGATCGCTGCGAATGATACGCTCTCATGTCGAAGATATAGGGGCCGCAGCAATGCTACTGTTAGGTATCAAGCCGTCGGTCTACTCATGCACTGGTCATCATACGCATCATATTATCAAATCGACCTGAAAGGAGATATTGGCATATGAATATGCCTGAATCAAAAGAAATGACAAGCCCTCTGCAACCTGGTTTCTATCAATATGAAAATTATGATCGAGCAAAGTGTATTAATATTTGAAGTGGATTTGGTTGATGCCAAATAGCTTTCTGTGATGACATTTTATTACATTGAAAATCATTTTCACTGATCAACAAATGTAATGATATTTTGGAGGCAGTATTAATTGAGATCTACCTGATTTTAACTATACAAGTAGATCCTATTTTCAAGTAATGCCAAATGCAAATGATTTTGAGAATTCGAAATCTCAATCTGGAAGTGTCATTTAGCACAATATACAGCTTATTTAGATATAGAATAAGAACTAATATTAATACAGCCAAGGCAAATAAAGACACAGCCAAGTGTTTGAACGATGATGAACCTGAAAAAGGCGACATTTCTGCCTCATGGTGATTGATCTTCTCCTGTTCTTCTCCGTTTGTATTTTCAGGAGATATGTACATCCAGCTCTTCACCGTCATTAAAATCGGACTTCCGAACTCTCGATAATCACTCAGTCGACTATTATCGCATCATCTGAAGGGCCATGAACTACGCACATACGCCAGTGCCTCTATGAGACCGAAACTGTGAGCCGCCATTTGATTGGAAGAAGGCGGCGGCGGCAAATGGAGAAGACCAATGTCTTGCTGATCCCGAAGACTGAAGGCTTCTGCCAGCGCCTGGATTTCTACGTCCCAAATAGGCGTTCTCTGGAAATTGCCCAAAACAGCAACAGCGGCAGCCAACGGAAGTAGTAACAACGATAAAAATAAACGGAAAAACGTGGGTAGCCGGAAAGAGTAAACAAATTTATTTAAGTGGTCGCTTTCAAGAATCAATTTGTTTGGGGAGTGCTACATTGAGACGGAAGAGTGCTATTGCGGTCGAAGCAACTGCAGGCATCATCAATTCGGTCCATCCATCTTTCGTAAGATGCATCAGGGAAAGAAATCAGTGATATAGTGCAATAATAGTCGCGGCAGCGGTGAAATGTCGTCCCCGGTCGAATGGATAAGGTAACGGCTGGCGATAAGGAAATTTTTCGAATCTCCCGACCAAAGGAGAAGAAGACCAGCAGGAAGACAAAGATCAACAGCTCGCATCATGGGAGCAAGTGGAGTCGGTGACAGTGGATCAGCAGCGGCAGCAGCTGCAACAGCTGGTCAATGGGTCAGGGACTGGAGGAAGGTCCAGCATACATCCCTATGGTATCCATCATCCGGCAACGTTGGCAGTGGCAGGGTGGAGTCGTTCTAGCGGAAGCAGTTCCAGTAGTAACAATGGCAGCAGCACTAGCAAGGTAGCACCGATAGTCCCCTGCGGAGGTTGCGATGGTTGAGAATGGGAAGTCGGAAGATGGATTACGCCTCCGGAGCCATTTTCAGTTTGATAGTTTATTGATCGATGTTTCCATTAGTAACAACAACTTTTCTTCAAGTTTTTCCTTAACACTGGCTTTTAAAACGTCTTTCTTGCATTTAGAGAGATAGCACAATGGCCAACGTCTTGTGGAGCTAGAAATGTACTCAGGCGATAGAGAGGCCGCATATCGCTTAGAATTGTCTCCAGATTGATTTGTCATCATGTTCATGACAGAGTATTAGCCTACTAAGCACAACTAGCGCTCTGTCCTGCTCTGTCATACGTACCTTGGAAGATAAAATTTTTTCTGCTTCAGATGGATTTCAGACTCAGATTTCTATGCGTATATCACAAATTGTTGCGGAAGTAAATAGTCAGGTATGACTGGTAATATTACATCGATGCTACTTTGTTTGCTTGTGTACATCCGCTGTTGGAATCGCCATTGAAAATTACACCGTATATTTGGACACGTTTGATGAGCGACTGCTTTCGTGCGATTTTCATTTTCTTGGCGGCTCTGAAGCTTATGTACACTGATTCTGTAAAATCCTAGCAGGAACTAAACGGCATATCATGCACATAAGGGGATGTGATTTTGCACACGATTAAGTCGATTTATTAGTTGCGAGACACTGAAGAAGTCTGCACGTGGCAGACGGAAATACGCGTATCTGGCGAAGATAAGCAAAGGTAGTTGGAGGTCGTGGAGAATACTTAATTTTTCTTCACAATTTTCTGGTTGCAAAATTCAGGAGGAAGATTTAATGTTACGCGTTGTGTCTATTCAGGGGCTGTCAATTTACGCAGTTGGAGACTGCAGTTTCAAGGCTACGTGTACTTTTTTTATTGGCCGCGTTGAATGGCATACACGCATATTTCGAAGCAGCGCAAAATTAAGTACGTTTGACTCAAATCAGTCACAAGTATGGCTAATCAAAACGTAGTAAAAATAGTTCGTAATGGTAAAACGACAAACACACAGATAAAAAGAAACATTGGATTTTCTGCGTTATCTAATGCACAAAAGGAATTCCAAATCGGGAGAAAATAATGGGATAGTTCATGTAAATTAAAGCCAAATAACGCCTGAAACTTGCCTGTTGTGATGAAATGATTGCAGACAATGTCGTTGTTTACGCCTCTTTGGCTTGGAATTAAACAAGAATAAATTGTACACGTCTGTTAAAATTCATTATTTTTTCTGCGCTTTACTCACTTTAGGTTGCCACATTTCTGACAGATTTGAGTCAATCATATTAAATCTTGGGTTGTTAAGAAATAGAGTGTATGGAAAACACAAATTCATTTAAACTCTCGTTACGTTTGAAAAAGGTACCAGGTATTTGTAATCCCAATAAACATTCTTCGAATTAGGCAATGGACTAAAAATTAGCATGGAAGAGAACATAAATTGCAGACGGCAGCAACATTATTGAAACACAATTCTTTATTGGAAAATTATTTTATTTATGTCGTTCAGAGCAACATTTTAAACACTTATGACAATTGGTTGTTTATCTTACGCAGAATGCTAGATTCGGCAGAAAATAATGGGATATTTCATGAAAATTGTAAGCCAGAAAACTTCTAAATCAGCCTGTTGTATAAAAAGATTACAAACATTGTTGTATAGCGCACAGGCTCATTACAAGGACCACTTTTTCACGTAGACAACTTCTCAGCAAGCCCAGCTGTCAAAATAATGTCAACATTGTAAGTTGTGTCTGTTGTTGCTCGTTTACGATTTGTCTGTTGTTGCTCGCTTTCGTTGTGCACGTCATGCACACAGAAAAATAATTAATTTTATCAAGCGCGTAAAATTTCCTCGTGTAATTCCAAGTCAAAGGAGCGTAAACAACGATATTGTTTGCAATCTTTCATACAACAGGCTAGATTTAGGCGTGATCTGGCTTTCAAATTCCCATGAAATATCGCATTATTTTCTGCCAAATCTAGCATTCCCTTTATGTGCATTAGATAACGCAGAAAATTCAGTGTTTCTTTTTATTCATGTAAAGCAGAAAGATCGCTTCTGTGGTGTTTCATATCAAAATAAACAACCAAAACAAATGATTAGACTTCTATTTGACAGCTTTGGTTCAATTTGGTCCCAGGACATTATGTCTACTGTCAATAACTGTTATTGATTTAGGCTTGTCAATGGCCTGATAGCACATGAAAGATTGTCAACAATTTCGTTGTTTACGCCTCCTTTGGCTTGGAATTAAAAGAGGGGACATTTTACGTCCTTATGATGGCTTAAGGTGAATCGCTGCTCCATGTATTTTTTTCTCCTATCTTTATCTCGCTCTCGAAAACTCACCTTGCTATTGCAAATTGATAAATCTCGATTGTTTGTGAATGAACATCGAATCGAACTCTATCCGATTGCTACCGACTAAGGGCTTATGCTGAATCATTCTTGATGACAGTCATTACCTCAACATTTAGAATTGATATAACTCCAGAGTCGGTACTAGATATTTAAAATTTAATCACATCAGTTTGTATGCTTACTTTGCTGTGAGCAATCTGATAGAGTACGATTCGATGTTCATTCACAAACAATCGAGATTTATCAATTTGAAATAACAGGTGAATTCTCGAGAGCGAGATAAATGATAGGAAAAATACATGAAGCTAGCGATTTACCTTAAATTTACACGATGTATCCCATTTATGTTATAAGTTTCTGCCAAATCTAGCATTCCCTTATATAGCATTATATAACGCAGAAAATTCAATGTTTCTTTTATTTAACTACTTAGACTCCCTTGTATATTGACCAGTACCAGTATTTTTTGCCTGCGGTTTGTTTACAAAGTAGTCCCCTTTGGTGGAAAGAAATTCACCGCCTAACGTGCAGGGTGTGTGAGGTTATTTCAGACGAAAGACGAGAGAAAAATGAATCTAGTACAACTAATGTTGAAAATCTATCGTGGCTTGATACGCCAATCCCCAAAAAGCTGGCAATCGCTGCACACCACCAAAATTTAATGTAAATTTTGGTGCTTTGAGACCGACACATGCGAACGGTCTTCAAATAGTCAAAAGAGAAACAAACTCATTCAAACACGCTTTTGGTCGAGCTGCGTCTCATTCTGTTTTGAAACATTTATTTTTACATGCAATCTTTCTTTACGGTCCTTGACATAAACCAAATTGGAATGACGTCTTGTGTAATATGAATAATTTCAAAGCGTATGATGTTTTTAGTTGTTTTCGAGTGTTCGTCGAGAGGTCTTACATTTCCTTACTTCACTTGGTCTAACCACTTAGGTCGCTGCGTTCCCGCTGCATACACCGCCAAAGATTGTCCTCAGCACACGTCGTTCAAAAACTCCATATGCTTGCAGGTCCTCTCGAGCATTGTCCTCGTTTTGTGCCCGTAGAGAACTATCGGGCTCATCAGCGTCCTATACATAGTACATACACTTAGTACTGGGGTGAAGTTTACTGCAGACCTTAGGGTTTGTGGAGTTCATAGTAAGCACGGCTTCCAACTATTATTCGGCTACGATGTTGTCTGCTGTAGTTGTTATCCAACGTCATCAATGACCCAAGGGTATACTACACTTATCTACCACCTCGAGCTCATCTCCGCCGATAATCACGCTTCTGCTTGTGCGAGCCCTATCGCGGCTAGTTCCTCCAGTCAGCAGATTCTTAGTCTTCGACGTATTCACCCTTAATCCAACCTTTTCTGCTTCACGCTTCAGCCTGGTGTACTGCTCAGCTACTGCCTCGAACGTGCTTCCAACAATGTCTACGTTGTCAGCTAAGCAAACGAATTTACTGGATTAATTGAAGATTGTGCCGCACTTGATAAAGACAGTTCTTAAGTTGTTTGTCATTTTTCCTGCTCTCTTGGTGTTCCGTCTGTTCGCCATTCAGATGTTCATTGTATTGCTGCTTTCACCTTTCGATCACCTTACGTCAAGATACCTCCAACCTTATTCCCCACATTTCAGCTCATGGAACAATGCCTTTGCGTTGAGTTTCTTGTAGCATTTTTCGTGTTTCTTGAGAACGATACAGCTGCCCCCTTTCTTCGCCACTTCAACTCCTCCAGGCGGTGCTTCTTATAGTGGATGGAAAAGATGAGTTTTCTGTCTTCTCTTCTATTTGAATCGCTTCACAGTTTGACGGGTTCTTCGCTGCAGCATCAACACCTGAAGCTGAATTCTTCTCGTCTAAAACCGTGTGACACTCATCATCAAACCGTCGGTTTCTATCCACATACCCAATGACACTTTCTACTCCAGCAGTCCTTCAAAGGGCTAGGGCTATCGCTCATCCGGCAACACAGCTTCTAGGCTTTGCGAGTTAGTGAATTGCGCAGCTTCAGTCATTCCATGTTATTCCGTGGTGGGCGTTGGTACCGAATGTTGTTTACTGCGGAAAGTCTTATGAGCAAATTTTGACCAAAATCAAGTGGTGGTCAAAATCGATGGGCCGCAGCAGATGATTTTTACGGCTGGCTTTTGGGCCATCCCCAACCCTCTTTCTCGCTGCAGGACCATGGTGCACAGCACTGTTTAGAGTCCCACGATGACACGAGGAGGATGATCAGCCGCCCCTAACAGGGAGAACAGACGCTCCAATAGGTTACACCATTCGAAAAGAGCAGCTCGTCTCCCTTCCCTATCAACATACGACCATGGCCTCAATGAGATTGGTTATCCCTTTCCTATGGTTACTCGTACCCCAGTCGGCACTATGGGGAGGCTATGTAGCTTAGGATCACTGAAGGGAGTATATTTTAGACCTGCATTCAAGGGAAGTACCAATAATATGCAATTCCCAGTCATTTACTAACCTAACGTCTGGAACGATAAAAAATGGTCAACTCCGTTAAAAATTCATTTTAAAAAACCTGGAATGTTGCATTTGGAAGTTGAGTGGTATACAATGGTTTCTATGATGAGTTTTCACAGTTTGCTCTCCAAAAAATCTTTGTTATACGTTCTCGCACGCCAAGTGCGGGATGTGGCCAAATCGACCGTGACAAACGTTTTAAATACATTCGGGGAGCACCAGGAGCCTGAAATCAGCGGCAATCGTAATTCGGACGTCGCAGCGACGACAAGGAAATTGCGGTGAAATATAAGCAGAATCCTAACCTCTCCATTATAGCAGCAGTTTAAATCTAACTGGCGTTCGGCGACGAATAAGGTCGATAATACCACTGTGCAAAATTAAATGGAAGGGGTTAAGGGGAAGACACAGTAGTTCGGATTTGGCAAACCAAAAGAACATACGAACATTTTTTTTATTTAAATAAATGAATTAAACTACCAAAAGAAAAATAAGAAGATTTATGTATTATCACAGAGACAGACCTCAGGCTCGAACATTCTTTTCTCAATTTACAGTGTAAATTTTTAAAAGCAAAACCGTTGGAACATCAGCGCTATCTAGCTTAGGTTTCACCAAACTAAAATTGACAACGTCCATCTAATCTCGAGGGCGCAGGTGGCGCCATCAACATACGATTCATCAAAACTAACGGAAACGAGCTGTAATTTTAACATGTCAGTTACAGACATTTACACACGGAGGAGCACTCCAGCTGGGATGTCCGTTCTCTGTGGTATTACGAAATTAGACTGAAAGAAACGATTTTTGTGGACCAATTTTTGCACGTTCCAGTCTTTAGTTAAAAGTGAAGTAATATAGCGCAAATAATCAGCCCATCTACTTTTGAATTACCAGCTAACAAATGAAACCAAAATTGTAAATATAATGATATATAAGCCATCTTAAACTCGAGGTTGTTCAGACTTAACATTGAACATTGAGCAAATTACAACGGACAACTTAATCTTACACCCAGTGGACCAGCATGGACATTTTCGTTTTGCGAAAAAGGTCCACAGGCTGGTGCAGAAACCGAACCTTCACTTCATGGCAATCGCTTGAACGACGGGTGACGCCACTAACCAGTTGATCACGAAGCCCACAATAAAATGGATATTGGAAACATTCCCTTAGTACTTGGACAGATCAGATAGCGTTTTTTTCGTTTTTTTTTCTTTAACTTTACTGCCTTTCAGTCTTTTCGGCCTTTCGGTATTTTCAGCCGTTTGGTCTAGACCTAGATGTTAGGCCTTATGGCAATTCGGGCTTTAGGATGATTCGGCCTTTAGGAAATTCAAGCGTTCGGTATCTTGCAGAATTTGGGTAAGATATCTGAGTTCGTTTCCCGGTCCCAATCTAGATACATTTCTCGACTTCTCTGGACATAAATTATGCATAATTTATCGAATATCAAAATCGAGCAGAAGTCCTTCAATGTGATTAAGTTAAGAACTGGAAAAGTGCTAAACGATGGTTATCAACATGCTCAAAACCTCTGGAAGAGATTTCACTAATGTTCACTACACAACGGGAGAGGAGGTAATCCCTCATTGTTCCATCAGCGCTCTAAAATACATGCTAGTCTTTTCAAGTGAAAACCAAAATTGTCAAAAAGTAGGCAAATGTTTCGCAATCCTACGTCCAAGCAACGAAGAAGAGGGCTGGATTATCTACGAAACGTACTGCCTGTAAGTTTTCGGTCAAATTGCTGGCTAGTTTGTACCTTACGTTGTTCGGGAGAGTTCCCCGGAAACAAAAACTATCAATCAAACAAAAGTCGAAAAAGCCCAAAAAGTTCCTTGTCTGGCAAGGAGTCTGCAGTTGTGACCTGAAAAGCGAAACATGCGTTACTTCTGGGACCATGAACCATTAAATTTACCAGAAGTAGTACCCACCGAAATGAAGTGGATGCTCATTCTGGCCGGACATGACATGCTGCCATTGCTCAAATTCCACCATACATCGAAAATGACGTCACAGTAATTCACAAAGAATGGAATCCAGCCAACACTCCGGAGCTAAGACCAATTGAGAAATACTGATCGATTTTGAAGCATATACTAAAGAAAAGGTATATCCGTTCGGAGAATTCTCACGAGGTTTTTGAGACAAGTTGGCTTTAGCACCACTCCTGCTAGCTGGAGGCCACCTACCGTTTGGAATTTGCCCGACTTTTCAGAGACAGTCACCTCGGGGAATCGTGAACGGCCTTTAGCTCCAAGGCTCAAACATTAGATAAAGAACCACGAAGATAAAAATGATAATACATCTTACTTGAGTTACCCCACCCTACCAAAGTAAAACCCCCAATATAAACTCGCTCAATTCGACTGTGCTTAATCAAAACAAAAGATGAGAAGTCTAATATTGAAAAACTCAACGGAAAACGGAACTTTAAGACTCTTCGTAAAGTTCTATCGGGACTGCCCAAAACGAAACATATTTCAACTCAGTACTTCTAATTATTTACCTTTTAAAAAAAAACGTTTTTTTACACTTTCACTTTGGAAAACAAGGAAAATTTAAATAAACGCTTCACTTCTAAAAAAATGAAAAACTGAAACAATTTTTTAAACTATCACTACACGCAAAAAAAACCGCCGTAGAAACTTCTATTCCGAGGGTTTCACCTGACTATAAATGCGTTTGATTTTACCATGCCTGCGATTAGATCAACCGTGATAGGGTTGATATTACCATTCGGTCTGTCAAATATACCACAAACGTTGACGGTTTCACCATAAACGTAGTAAATTTGACTGAAATGTCATGATACTTTTAAAGGTAGGCGATACAAGATTTTTTCCCGTGTAGTAAACGGAGCAAACTCCGTACACACAAAAATAAATCTTGGATTATTAAAAGTTTTGCATTTTACTTCGAAACGTGTTTATTTTTCATTAAAATGAAAGTAAATTATCTACAACGAAAGTTCTTCGTTTGATTTGAAAGTGTTTTGTTTCGGTTCAGTGTGTAAATTTAAAAGTGGTTTCTTTTACAATTAAAAATGTAGGACTATCAAAACCACCAACACAAAGCAAGTCGACGTCGTCGTTGTCATTTGCAATTTTACAATGTTGTTGTCTGCGTACGCATCTACTGCGTGCTTCGTTGATCCCGTCCGCTTTCGTACTTCTAACAATCATTATTCTTTGTGTGTAGGAAAGCTTATCTTTTTTGACAGATAGGCCTATTTCGTCTGCGACTTGCAGACTTATTTAGCGTCGATTGCTCGACTGGTGATCAAGTGAAGTGTTAATTTAAATTTTCAAAGTATTCCAATTAACATCTAAAGCCTAGTATGCAGCTGGCAAGTAAAGACCTGACGTAATTGTTGCCAATTCTTACCGAAGTAATTTTGACACTGCTCCAGTATGGGTGAAATGTCAATTTTCCTTGCGGAATAATCGAACGGAATATTATCAACAATCAATATGCAACTAGCGATTTGAAATTGGTTCACTGTTGTAGAACCCCTTGGTCCGAATTACACCTTGAAGCCAGCACCTTGTTATACATATTTGCGCCTTTGTTTTGATTTGCTGTGTTATTTTGACAGAGTATTTGAGAGTGTGTTCATGTGAGTTCATTATAAGGGTGCATTATTGAGCTTGGGACCGAGCTTGGGACGATGTTCTAGTACTGACTGAGCCAAGAAAAAAATCGTTTTTGTATGGGACCTACTGGTCTTAGAGTTAGTCTATGATATTATTCCACCAGAAAAAGTGACAGCCCCATTTAGATTCCATGGACAGGCGTTATTAACGTTACGAAGTTTGCCCTCCTCTCCAGCTGATTCCGACAGTAAAAGCATTTCTTGACCATTACTTATCCTATCCTACATTACTTTTGAGCTGCATACTAGCCTTAATTAGTTTATTTCCCGGTCACTCACTATTCATTCGGGTTGGACAGAACATTTATATTTACTGGGAAACAATCATGGTCAGGCAAACAGGATTCCACATTCCTGCGCAGACTTTTTGGTGACTTCACTCGATAACTAGCTGACTCAATACCGACGGGTTATCGGTGGCGTATATGGTGCCGACAACGATGCCAATGGCGATTGATCTCCGATCTAGATGACGATGGCGGCTTCGAAACTTGACCGCTGTTACTGCTGAAATGGCGTCCAGTGATGGCAGACAAGCTCAAGAGTATGGCAGAATTACAGATGCGGATGGAACCGTGGCTGGACGGAAAGCTTTCGATTTCAATTCGTCGATAACGTCCGGATTTGACTGTTTCCTTCAATATAGAAGCCCGCTTTCCCAAGTGACCCGGCTTATATTTCGGGTAAGGTCCGGTTTAGTGTCTGACACTTGGCTATGGATCATTGAAACCGCGCTTTCGGTAACCTTTACACAGGGTAGTAAAACAAGGTAACGAATAATGTAATTAGAACGGATTATTGGCGACCGTCGGTTGAAATTTCGCCAGTAGTCATGCGATTTTCACTCTCCTCCGTTTGACTACATCGAAAGGCAGGCCTTAGCAGACTTCTGAGTTCAAACTGTTCGATCCGTGCTCCACGGACAAAATATGGCGATGATTGTTGCCAATTTTTTGGCATCACTGCTGTGTATTGATTTGTGCTCTGTTTCGCTGCGTTATTTTTTAGTTAAATTCATCTCAACGAATCGTCTGCAAAATATCCTAAGCCGCTCCATCGTCATCGCTGCCGCCTAACGCTCCACCACCATCCAAAATTATTCCAATTAAACAGTCAGGTAGGACAATTTCTGTGCAAATTATCGAGCTGGCTTGAGAGTGGTTCGAGAAAAGCCCGCCGCCATTGCCCACCAATATAACTCCCACCTCGCCGCTCTCCGCCTGTACTGTTGCATCCCACCAAATACGCACATACCACGTCACCACTGCTGCTTCCTAATCTGCATCCAGCCAGCCACATACTGCTGTGTATTGCATCGATTATCGACACGATTTATCATAATTCCTATCGAAACTGTACTCATCACGCAAGCAAATAAAATCCTATTTCCTGCCGCTGTTTTCATTACACGATCCGAACAAGAAAACTCCACATACGACCGCCGGACATCAGTAATCATCTGCTCGTATCGTTGACCGCTTAGCAATCCTCAACATCGATCAGCTGTAAGGTAAACAATAACATCGTTCGTTTCAATCACCGGACAAGCTGTGCGTCAGTGTGCGTGGGATTCTCAAACTGACAGAGAAAGTGATCTAGATCTACCTTATCGGTTTATCGCAGCCAGTGTTGCTAGTTTTCCTGTATTTTTTCTGCTGCGGTACTGCTGTTGTAAGTGGATCATAGACTGTGACGTCCACACGTTACTATTTTGCTCACTTCCTAAGCGCGAAATGGAAATCTGTAATAGCTGCGCTGTAGCCATGGATGCTACGGAAGTTTGCAGTGGTTTCTGCAAAGCAACTTTTCACTTTAGCTGCGCCAAAATAACAGATTCTCTATACAAAGAAATCAACGGGAATCCCGCTATTTTCTGGATGTGCAAAGGATGTCGTGATATCATGGGAAACGCACGTTTCAAGAACACACTAACGTCGATGAATGCGGCAACAATTGGACTGAACGATGTTTACCAAAAAGTGGTTCAGGAATTGAAGACGGAGATAAAGGACAGTTTGATCGCCGAACTGAGACTGGGGATCCAAGGGGGATTCAATAAGCTCTCTCCTGCGGTTTTATCACCTTTACCACGTCGTTTTCAGTTTAACAATCGATCGACACCGAAGCGAACACGTGACGAAGACCCGGAGCGACCCGCACGTCCAACAAAAATATTTCGTGGTAGCAGTCTGTCAGCTAATGGAGCATCCCAGGGCGTAGCAGAAAGGACGGATAGCAAATTTTGGATATACCTCACAAAAATCTCACCCGAAGTTTGTGAGGCGGACATTCACAACCTTGCTAAGGAATGTTTGCAAACGGACGACGTAGTGGCCAAATCACTCATCCCCAAGGGCCGGCCTGTATCCACATTATCGTTCGTATCGTTCAAGGTAGGTGTCAGTCAGGACCTTAAGTCTAAGGCAATGGAGTCTTCCACTTGGCCTCAAGGTGTTGAATTTCGTGAATTCATGGACAACGACTCGAGCGCGCGACATTTTTGGAAACCCTTGCTGAATGCCGATCCGGGAGCATTACCGTCGAATTAATCACACCGCCACCCTCCACTAATACTCGTGCTCATTTGACCATGGGTACAGTACCTAGTGCTCACCCTTCAGCTACCTTTTTACCGATTGATTCCAATAGCCTGCCTATCTGCTCTACGACGACACTTGGAGGACCCGATTGTGCCATAGATGGAAAGTGCCATCAACCTAAATCCTCGCTTACGGTTTATTACCAGAACGTAAGAGGTCTGCGTACCAAAACGAACGAACTTTTTGCGGCTCTTTCTGCTTGTGATTACGACGTTGTGGTATTCACTGAAACATGGCTAAACGTCAATGTGCTAAATGCTGAGCTAACCGACGAATACGTGATCCATCGTTGTGATCGCAATCCGTCCTCTAGTCACCTCCACCGCGGTGGGGGTGTTTTAATAGGTATCAAAAAGGCCCTTCAGAGCAATATTGTGGACGTTAGTGAAGCCCGTCGACTTGAGCAGTTAATGGTTCGTGTTACCGACGGGGCCGCTTCGCTTTTTGTGTGCGATCTATCTGCCTCCTAACAGTGAACCTGCTCTGTATGAACAGCATGCAGCGTGTGTCAATGAGTTGTACACACAGGCAGAGTACCAGGGATAGTGTTGTAATTGTTGGCGACTACAACTTACCACACATTCGCTGGAGTTTCGATGACGACGTGGGATGCTTTATACCAACCAATGCTTCGTCGGAACAAGAGTTATCGCTAGTTGAAAACATTATTGCTTCCGGCTTGTCGCAAATGAATCACTTGCTGAACGAGAATGAGAGGTTGCTTGATCTAGCGTTTGTGAGTAACTCCAGTGTTTGTGAAATACTAGAACCGCCCTTGCCTTTAATGAAAGTGGACCGTCATCATAAGCCGTTTGTTTTGTCCATTGATGCTTTACACATCTCATCGGGCAATACCAACGTTGAGATCTTCTACGACTTCAACCAATGCGATTATGACGAACTTGATGCTGAAATCTCACAAACCGATTGGCACGGTATTTTAACATTAGGCACCTTAGACGATGCTGTGACCCGATTTGATCTTGAACTGGAAGCAATTTTTGAACAATGCGTACCATTGAGGAAGCGTACACGTCGGCCCGACAATAAACAGCCATGGTGGAACGGGGAACTGCGAAATTCTTCGTAATAGGCTACGAAAAGATCGTAAACGATATTTTCGGATTAAAACTGAAGAGCATAAAGCTTTAGTGCGCGGTTTGGAATCCCAATTCCACGCTCTGAACACGTCATGTTTTCAATCATACATTCACCGGCTTGAGAGCAACATGAAGGACGACCCAAAGCAGTTCTGGACTTATCTACGTAATCGAACGTCATCTCGTGGAATTCCCCCGCTGGTTAGCTACGAAGATAATACCTCAACGACACCGATTGACTCTGCAAATCTTTTCTCTTCATTCTTCCAAAGTATGCTTAGCAATAGATCAGCACCATTGTCAGAATCATACTTGAGTAGTCTGCATTCGTTCGACCTAAATCTGCCTACGACTTCATTCACGCAACATGATGTGTACACAAAACTGCGTGGTATCGACAGTTCTAAGGGACCAGGATCAGACGGACTACAGCCGATCTTTATTAAGAATTGTTCTGCTTCATTGGCACAACCAGCTTCTCTGCTTTTCAATCGTTCCATTGCTGAAAGTGTGTTCCCTGTGAAATGGAAAGAGGCTCCGATAACGCCAATCCACAAATCGGGCAACGTGCACGATGTCAAGAATTACAGAGGAATTTCCATTCTGAGCTGCCTTCCGAAGGTTTTTGAAAGCATGCTCTTAGATGTTCTTTACCCTGCAATTCAGCATATTATCACTGCTGACCAGCATGGATTTGTCAGAAAGCGATCAACCACTACGAATTTAATGAGCTATGTTTCAAAGCTGATCGACATAATTGAAAAACGTCAACAGATCGATGCGGTTTACATTGACTTTTCGAAAGCATTTGACAGAGTCCCGCATAATCTGGTAGTGGAAAAACTAAGACGAATTGGTTTTCCAGTTTGGTTGACTAATTGGATCTTCTCGTACCTGACAAACCGTAGTGCATCTGTGCGACTAGGTGCGACACTTTCGGTTCCATTTGTTATCACATCAGGCGTTCATCAAGGTAGCCATCTCGGGCCACTTCTCTTCGTGCTGTTTGTGAATGATCTCTGCAATGAATTGAAGTCTTTCAAAATAATGTACGCAGATGACCTAAAAATGACCTAAAGGGAGTCATAACATCCCTGGTGGACTGCTGTGCATTGCAGATGGACGTTGACAATGTCTTGGATTGGTGCGCTAGAAATGGAATGGAGGTGAACGTTAAGAAATGCAATGTAATCTCGTTCACTCGGATACGCACACCAACAGTCTTCGAATACTCAATGCACACTGCCACGGTAGAACGAGTCTCGCTAATCAAGGACTTAGGAATAACGCTTGATTCCAAGTTGCGTTTTGCTGAACACATCTCATCTGCTATAGCAAAAGCCTTTGCTGTACTAGGACTTATCAAACGTAACACCAGAAAATTCACCGACGTGTATTGTCTGAAGGCATTATATATATCTCTTGTTCGTAGCTTACTAGAATATGGGGTTACAGTTTGGGCCCCATATCATGCCGTTCAGATTGATCGCATAGAACGAGTACAAAAAAGTTTCGTTAGATATGCACTCGAAGGCTTCGTTGGCGAAATCGATTCCTACTCGCATGCGCACTCATCAATCTACCAACTCTACGAAGTAGGCGGAGAAATCTACAACAACTTTTCGTGTTTGACCTGCTTGGACATAACATTGACTGCTCCGAACTCTTGGCAAAGCTCAATTTCAACGCTCCTTCAAGATCTATTCGGAGAACGCAATTTCTTCGACGCTCTGTTCATCGTACACAGTACGGGCAGAATAACCCTCTCGATGTTTGTTGTGCATTGTTCAATGATGTTTACCACCTGTATGATTTTAATGTAAGCAAGAATACTTTTAAATTAAAGATAAGGGATAGTAATTAAGTCAATGTCTGTGCGTTATATTTTTAATCGAAGACAAAAACAATAAATAAATAAATAGAAACCCCCAACACGTTATCTAATGACGTAGAACTCAACTAAACTAATTCAATTCAAACAAAATTTAATGAACCTGAAACAGAAACATAATTTTGATTCAAATGGAAAAAAACGTAATACGTTACAAAGGGGTGGAACTTCAACTAATATGAAGAATTTCAAGAATAGAAATTCGGCAGCCAAAAAACTTTCCAAAATTTCAACAAATAACGTTTTGTTAACATGCTAAGCAGTCTTAAAGTTCTATTTAACTTATTATTTTTTAAGCTTGAATCTTGCTTCTGTGTGATAACGATTAACGCACTTCCATTACTCCTTCCAGTTCCGTCGCCCCCAGCAACAATAGTTTAGTGAACGTGCCGGTATCAAAACCCCTAGACACTACAATCCGATCCAGACGGCTGATGAAGGAACTTAAGGAAATCGAACGGATACAGCACTCACGGTCCGACCCTTACTTCACCGTAAGACTCTAACAATTCCATCTAAAAAGTACCATCCCTACAAACGAACACATCCATCTTTCTTTCAGGTCGAACTGGTAAACGATAACCTGTACGAGTGGCATGCTCGTCTGTATCGAGTAGATCCCGATTCGCCCCTTGCGGAGGACCTAGTCGAACTGAACATTCCCCACATCCTGCTGCATCTGGTGTTTCCGGATAACTTCCCTTTGCCCCACCGTTCATGCGTGTCGTCGAACCGCGCATCGAGAAGGCTTCGTCATGGAGGAGGCGCCATCTGTATGGAACTGTTGACGCCACGGGGATGAGCCAGTGCCTACACGGTCGAAGCGGTGCTGATGCAGTTCGCTGCCAGTCTGGTCAAGGGCAGGGCCGTATCTCGAGGAAACCCAATCATCGAAGGAGTTTAGCAGGTCAGTAACTGATAGTAACCGTATAATCACAATCTAGTTACATGAACTTTTGATTGCAGGAGAACAGCCGAGAGCTTTCCGGTCACTAGTCAAAACGCACGAGAAGTACGGCTGGGTCACACCCGCTATGAACGACGGTTAAACTCCGCAATTAAGGTGCTCAATTGGCGACGAGAATAGCTCAATCGATTCCAGGGAACAAGGAATAACAATAAATGCGATTAAACCAACGCTCCAAAACACAGCACCATCGTTACATCAACGTGAGAAACGTGAATTGAATTTACATTCTATAGACATTTAAGTACTCGGAACTCGCCATTTTTCAATTGACGACTGTTAACCCGCGTATAGTTGAATTTTTTCTAAATTTTTGAAACAATACTTTAAGATTTTAAGACAAACACACATCGACGGACAGACAGATAGAGCACAGCATCTGACCCTGGATTGTGTAAACAATGATCTCGTCGTAACGTTCCGACCTTAAATTCATCAACCAAGTCACATAGTCGACTAAAATCTCAACAGATAGAAATTTTCCCGCGGTCAAATCAAGTGGAATAGGCAAGACGTGATAAGATTGTTTGTAGGAATTATTGAATGTCTCATCGGCCGTGAAGCTGATTCGTCAGAATAGATAGTGTATATTACTTTTCAACTAGAGTTCTAACTGTTCTATATAAGTTCGCACACTAACACAGTGTCTAAAAAGAACAATGTACCATCTTGTGCAACATTCGTTGCTGCGCTATCGAACAAACTTGCCGCGTGACAAGCTTCCTCATTTATCCTACGTCATGCATGATATTGATGAAAAATTGTTATGTTTAAAGAAAAATCAAACAACAAAGTGATGTGCGAAAGTATATACATATAGAGAATTGAACGTGTTATTTAGTATTGGCAAAAATCAACAAAGAAAGACAAAACAGAATTATCCCAAATGCTTGTTTTGGTCGTCAGGTAAACAAAACATACGGCATGTACTTGCAACTAGTGTAGAATAATGAATAAAAAAAAACTTTATGGTCAAAGACGTATTTCCACTGTTTTATGTCCAGGTTTTGAAGATATGTATTAAGTGTGTTTGATATTTTTAGTTGATTTACAGATAACCTACAACTTCAACTACAATTTGAAAAGCCTAAAGATGGGGAACCATATTCAGGAAGATCTGGTTATTCGATGTCAGACAGAGTGCTCTGTACCGATTGATAGACTCACTGAGTCGCTCTACGAAGTAACTTTATCTTAGCCAGACGGTGGACCTCAGCTGTTCTTGTCCTTGGATCATCCTGAGGAACTTTTTCTGAACACGCTGAAGCTTCAGGTGATGGTGATTTTGCGCAACTCTCCAGACTGACATGTCATATTCATGATGACCGGGAGTACGATTTGCTTGTAGACAGCAAGCTTGTTTTTCAGGGATAATGTAGACCTTCTGTTGGTCAATGAGTATCTTCAACAGAACGTTACATTTACAGGACAGTTTTGTCAACCGGCTCCCTGAAAGTGAGCTCCTATCTATGGTAACTCCAAAATAGACAACTGATTTGGCCCATTCCACCGTTGTGTTGTTGAGGCTAATTTTGCGATCATCAGGCGGAACATGTCTGGGAGAATTGGAGTGTGGAAATAGGATGACCTGGGTCTTCGCCGCGTTGATACAGATCTTCCATTCGGTGAAGAAGTATTCTGACAGAACATTCAGGCTTTGCTGCAATTTCGCCGAAAGCGCTCTTGTTACCCTAACATTGTGGACGACTGCGGTATCATCGACAAACAACGACAGATCCATTTTCAAGGGCGAGGGTATGTCCGAGGTGAATAGGTTGAACAGAAGTGGACGCAGTATACTCCCACTGCGGAACACCGGCGGAAATCTCCCCGCCATCTGAAACTCCACCTTGCAGCGAAACACTGGAATGTCCCTGTCCGACAGATAATTTTTTAATTATCTTCACACCAGGAAGATAGGCAGATTGACGGCCTTCTCAATGCCGAGAAGTGCCACTGGCGAGATGATTTTTGCAACAGGCTTGTTCCCGCTTGTGGATGCTGGACTGCTCCGGTTAAGTTGGGGCACTGTTGAGCGACCACGTCGGAATCGAACTGCTCGTCGAGCAAGATGTTAAGCTCGTCGGCAGACACGTGCAGCCGACAGTGAATCTCAAACAGTTTCGATACTCCTGAGAGAAGGTTGATGGGGCCTATGGCTCTTAGAACGCTGAAGGATCTATAAACCAGGGCGCAGGAATGTGATACACGCGACAAACGATTGAAACACGTCTGGTACGGTTGAGTAATAAACAAGGAATGATTTATTGTCAAAATGCTTAGCACAATCAAGTAGAATTACCCAATTCAGAGTGTAACTTACCAAGTGAATAGTTTGCTCTTCACACCCCTCCTCAAACAAATAACGCCGCAACTCCTATGAAGATTCGGTGCTTTGCAAATGACACCGGTGAGTAGACCCTTGGTG
>JASCZW010008534.1:0-49903 GCA_034211315.2 Aedes japonicus
TAGGGTATGTGTCCCTTGACTCAGCCTATTATGCAACCATCGATCACATTTTTGATTATAACTCATACAGTTTTTAAGCTGTAAGCGAGATTCAACTAATTATATAGTTGCAAAGATAAGTTTGATAATACATTTGGAAGTATGTATCACGAAAAGTTACACAACTCTTTTTATAAAGTCAGGAACATTCCAGGGATATGGATTTAATGTTGGTCTATAGGCACCAAATTGGAATGTTTTGGAATTTTCTAATTGATGTTTTGAAATGTTAAATATTCAATGATCTAACGGCCCCTACATGCAAGGAACCGAAATTGTTTTATTTGTAAAACTGTTTTTTTTTTCGATCTTTAACCAAACACATACCAAAAAATCTTCTCGATTCAATTTTCAAACGAACGGAAACATAGTAAACCTATTTTCATTATGACGATTCAAATATTGAATACAAGTTTCAAAAATGATAAAGTTTCCTTGTAAGTCATATATATAATAAAAACTTCAAGGGGCAACCTAATGCGGTTGTACTCAAAGGTTACGTAGGACGTTGGAACCGGATAGCGATGTGGATATGGATTTCTGTCAGGCGGGTACAATGTCTGTAGTTTCTAAAGAAGAAATAGCCTCAGGACACGTTTCTTTTCCCAATAAAACAGATCGAACTGGGCGATAGTCGTTATCAGAAGGTCAAGGTCAAGTCTATGGATCAAAATTTAAATAAGGTTGTTGCAATATCAGTCTAAAGGAACGAAAAATCTTGCAAAAGCGAAACCAAGACAAACGTTAAGCTAGAAACAGCTTACACTTTATTCAGGAATACTTTCACCAGGCAAAGGCAGCCTTGGCAATCTTGAGTAAAAGATTTGTCCAGAGCAGACTTGACATTGGCCTTCCTAAAGAATCATAAAAATAAAATATTAGGAATGCCAACAAACGCATGTAAGGTAATCTTTGACGACGCCCTCAAGCCTAGGGTTACTATTCTTGTGAACAGTTATTTTACTCCAATAACATAATTCTTAAAAAAAATGATATAGTTGTAACCGCCCAAGAGGTACCTACAACAAATGAAAACACGACACAGAATGTCAGAACGTCGGCGTATTTTCCTGGAGATACAGATGCAGAAATACCTCCACCAGAAGTCGTATTGAACAAGCAAAAATAAGGCTTTCATTTTACGGTGTGAGTTAAAGCATATTACATGGTCTAAAGCAGCTCAGGAATCAACAAACAAGGTTAGTCCCTTTTTGGAAAAAATAATAATCAACAGGATATTGACATAAATCGACGCAACCTTAGTAGGCTGTTTTGTCCGTGCCTCGACCTACCCTGCAGTGGGATGTTAGGCAAAAGATGGCTTATTTGGTTCGAGTACCATTGTACACATGCACTTTCGCTCAATTTTCAAACATCTGTTCTATTTCCAACCTGCCGTACACTGACGGAACTTTCAACAGTTTCTCTTCATATCTTTCATTCTAGCAAATCATAATCATTACTCCACGCACGGAGAATACAAAACATAACAATTTAAGTACATATTAGCTGTTTTTGAAGAGTTGGTTCATTCAACCTCTTCTCTTAGACTGAGATCCCGCACCTTGGACTTAACGTTACCCATCAAACCTGTTTAACTTAAAACTGTATCAGGAGATCACCAATTACGCAGATCGCTCTCGGGGATATAAACACACGCCTTACTTATATGGCTGTTTGACTCTCACTGGGAAACTGCGCCTGATCGCTCACCGCAGATCAGGTTTGAGAAGGCATATTAGTATATGGTAAACGGTGTTGGTTTGCCCCACACAAAACCCTGTGCAACACTTTCGCCATATTTTTTACACACTTTCATCCATTCTCTCTTCAAATCCTTGTCGTTTTATAAACCTTTTCTGTTTTCCAAAGTTTGCCCTTCATAATCGCCCAGAGTTTTTTTATTGGGCGAAGCTCTGGCGAATTTGGCGCATTTGCCTCGTTCGGCAAAAAAACAAAATCGATGACTTCGCACCACTCCATCACCGGTTTCACGTAATGGCACGATGCCAGAACCGACCAAAACAGAATGTCGCCTTCGCGGGACCAGAGAAAGGGCAACAGGACGTTATATATTTGGTCGTTGTTGGAGCCGAACATTATGCACGGCTTGCTGAATTTGCCGTACCAACAGACCACCTGCCACACTAAGTACTTCTTGGCAAATTTGACAACCATCTTCTTTGGGAACTTTTCCGGAACATCCAGGGGGGACTTGTCGACGAAAAACTCCACACCGGATATCTGCTTGGCGTCCGCTTTAATGAACGTCTCGTCGTCCATTACGATGCATTTCGGCTGAACCAATCCCCTGAAGACATAGAGTCCAGCCCACGTCATTGCCAGCTAGACGAATCAGGGGGGTCTCTTTGAAAGAATTTACCACACGGGACACGGTCGAATTATCGGTTCCCAACTGTTTCGCGGTCCACCTTAAAAATTGGCATGTCTTGAATCAAAATTCTATATCTGGCCATAAAAAAATTTTGTTAGAATTCCTAACTAATAGTATTTTAAAATAAATCTACAGAAATCCATGCAAACTGGGAGCTTAACTGCTCTAGTTTTGCAACCCAGGAAAAAAATAACAATTGAAAATAGGGAAAGGTGGTCTAATGTGGGTCTATGGATCTAGGATTCGGCCTATGTTTAAAATTTGAAGTAAATATTTATTCACTATTATCACTGAAATTCAATTTTTTTTACCAAACGTTTAACAGTTGAACAGTTCGGTAATCCGATTCAACGGATTTTGGTAAAATTTGACAAGTTCCGGTAATTTTTTTACCGGAATACTGTAAAATTTCACTGAAATCCGGCAAATTGGATTACCGGACGTTCAGCTGTTGAAAATTTGGTGAAAAATTATCGGATACTGTAAAATTTCAAATAAATTTGAAAAGATTTCCAAAAAAGTGCTAATGGCAGTTTTTCTTTAAAAGGGCGCTTGGCAATGCAATTGACGTGGCTGGGTAGCTCAGTGGTTACCCGTTCTGCGTACTGAGCAGATGGTCGGGAGTTCAATCCCAGGCCCGTCCCCTTCCTTGCTATTTGTCACTTGCCTCTTTCTATCACCACTAGATTTAAAATACAAAGCAGTCTACTGCGCTTTCATTAATCGTATCACTTACCACAGTGAATCCATGATCTTAAAATAACCTGCCTCACTAACACAACTATCCTTCCCATGGCAATTGTAGAGATGCAGTGGTGATCACGGTCTCTAATAACAACGATTGTTAAACTAATAATCCTTCTTCCCCCTCCCCAAAAGACCGTGAGGACGTGGCCGGCGCCGGTAGTGATCTATAAATGGATTTAGTGAACTTGTACATTGAAGATGTAAAGCTACTCCCAAGCTCCATCTATGTGGTTCTCTGTGCAATTACAGTAGTTCTGATCAATAAAGGAGTAGCAAGTACGATATTGCACGGTCTTTTTTTTTTTTTTTTAAAAAAAAGAGCGTTTGGCAATGCAATTTTGCTAAAGACATCAACTCTCTATCTCAAAATCCTAGAACAGTTGAATTTTTATCTCACTTACAGGAGGATTGATCACAAAAGCCATGCCGTCAAAATATGAAGCTTGTCCTATCTAGCAACTTTGCCAAATACGCTATCCTTCTAGCATTACTATTAAGGAAGCTATGCATCCTTAAGATCTGTGAAAAATTCCATGAAAAATCTTGGGTTTCAGGAAAACATTATTGGATGGATAGCAGAGATGTTATCAAAAAAGAAAAAGATGCCATCAGCTCTTGGAGATTCAAACCCAATGGTAACAGCTGAAATATGCTATCCCTGCTATATACTGTCTTTTTTTCTATGGTCCTAAATAGTTGATGATCTTATAACGAAACTTGAATCCTAAGGATTTGAAGTTATTGGATTAGAGGATGATCCAGCCAATTCATGGTAAATTTGGAAAACCCGTTTATTAACGAAAATGGTGATTAAAGCCGGATATGATTCAACTAAGATACCCGAATTACTTTCGCATTGCCAATTTCGTGGCTTAAAACAAATTACAAATAGCTCAAATAATGTAGCTTTTGTAACTAATGCTAAAGTTAAAAATAAAACTGGTTGCACAATCATTACAATAAAGTCGCTTGTAATATGTTATGTTACACAGGATAAAATATGGTTATTTTTCCGTCATTTGGAAACAAAAGTTATAAAAAGTTATAAGAACTAAAACATTGAAAGTCAAATATTAACCGGTATGCAACAAATATTCCTCAATGATGTTCATTTATTGACAACATCGGACAAGCGATAATTGGTGGAAAGAATTTCATTCATATCATAAGCAATTGTGGAAGAAAATTAAGCATGATTTTACGAAAAAGGAGACAGCGCTTCAAGAGGCCAAAAATGTTAAAAAAAAAAAAGAATGTAATGCAATTAAAAACAGTACATTGAATTCTGAATCTATCTCATACTCTCCAATATTGAATAATTATGAACGAGGAGAAATTTACAGAAACCGAAAGCAAACTGTTATTTTTGCTCAAGTTTTTGAAACACGTAGCAACAATATGGCCGATGTGACTATTACTATTGATGATATTAGATGATCATTCTAATGAACCTACAGAAAAACACGATATGTTAGTCGAGAAGATACTGCATATTAGGGCTATAAACAATTAGATTAATCATGTGGCCTTCAATTCATTGCTCAGTATTCTCAAATATCATATTCCGGATAATTTTCTCCCAAAATATGCACGGATATTGGTTGGCACACAACGGAATAACAACATTAAAGCTTATGAATATATTAGTGGACAATATTGGCACTACGGATTGCACAAAGTTCTCTAGGACGCATTGACTGCTTATGAAAACACATCATCAGCAATATCATTGAACATAAATATTGATGGATTACCCCCATTCAAAACTTCAACAACCTCCTTTTGGCCGATCCTTGTAATAGTACAATGAGCCAGCATATTCCCCCGTTGCTAGCTGGGATAATGTGTTGAAAATGTAAAAATTACTAATCAACTAATGACAGGGTGCGGCAGAAAAAAATGCGAAAATGTTCAAACTTGAGTATTGGTTAGTTCGTGTAGCTAGTGATTAATTTCTGTCGTAAGTGTATTTGTTTATGTTTACTCTCAAGTGCTGCATCCAAACATTCTATTTGTGTGATTGTAAATTCGTCAAAATGTTCGCAAAAGAAGTGATCACCAGTTTGTTGCTCGCCCAGAAGAAGCCGAAAGATATTACCAAGGTGGTAGGGTGCCATTTGGCAACAGTTTACCGCATAAAAAAGTCCCTGCAGGATGGTCCTAAGCAGCGGAAGCCGGAAAGCGGACGTCCGCGCTTTGCAAGCACGCCGAACGTGATCAAATCGGTCCGAAATCCATGCGGAGAATCATTAAAGAAGACCTGCATGCATCTTCCAGAGCCAGAGTGAAACGCCACTTGATTACGGACCGGGTCAAGGAACTACGATTGACTCGTTCCAAGAGATTGCTTTTCTTGTTGAAGAAGGAAAAAATGATAATCATGTTCTCCGACGAAAATCTTTTCAGCATCAATACTGTAGCGGTGGCCAACAGCCGTTTTCATAGATGTTGGAATTAAAATCAATACCGAAGTGTATATCGGAATTTTCAAGGACCAAGTGCTTCCCTGGGTGAAGGCCAACTTCTTCGAGGACCAAAATGTTGACCTACAGCAGGATGGAGCGCCGTGTCACACGTCCAATCGAACCCAACAATGGTTGAACAATAACATGAAGTTTTGGCCGAAGGATTTGTGGCCCCCTAGCAGTCCAGATCTTAATTCGTTGGATTATTCGGTTTGGGCATATGTTGAAGCATGAGTCCCCTGAAACCCTGAAGTCAACCATAACACGCACATGGCAGTCAATGTCCGAGGACTACGTCCGAAAGGCATGCTCGGCTTCCGGCGTCGGCTCGAGGATGTTTTCAATAAAAATGGAAGACACATTGAATAAATTTGTTTAAAGGAACTTTATAAAGATAAATGAACTCGAAAATGTTGATATTATTGCTTGAATTAGTTGAAAATGGGATTTTAAAGAAAAAGAACAAATTTGCGCATTATTTTCGGCCGCATATAGAGAGTAACAGTAATTTTGATTTCACATACAAATTTTTTACATATCAATTGCTACGCCTTCAATATAACATGATGTGCTACTTGGGAAGGCCGAAAACTACGTTTGTAACTGGAGCTATGTGTAGTAGCTCAACGCAGGCCTCAACTCTCTCTTTGCATCAATTCATTCAATTGAAGTCAATACAAAATGCTTGAAAGATCAGACGACCCATGAAGCTCGTTTTGGGTGACCTAAAGCCTATTTGAGTTGACTTAATGAGTTTCAGATAAGTCCATTTGGTAATGAATAATGAAGAGTACATTCCTGAATCCCGAATCCGATATTCGTCTAGGCTCAGTGATTTTGTATATGGCTGGTTCAAAACTAGATGATAAAGTAGGAGCAGGAATAACAGTTCCTGGTATTAATTCATCTGTGCAAATGGGTTAATGGCCTACAGTAGTTCAAACAAAAAATAAATGCCATCCTGGAATGCACAGCTTTGTACATGAGCAGGAATAATAAAATGCCAACATTTGCATTTTTCGGATAGTGAAGCAGCATTATATGCTTTTAAATCAATGACTTACACCTCATAACTAGGGTTGCTTGGTCTGGTTCTAGCGAATTGTTTGTTTCCCTCTTCCAATGCCTAACGTGAGTGAGAATTTTTCTCCAGCTGTTGGGTTTGTTTTTGGCATGCACCGACCTTTTCACACATATTAAAAAGTAGTATATGAGCATGATCTGTCGCACATTCTTTTGCCAGTCAAGCGGGTATCCCTCCCTTGCCTACCCTGCATCCGGTGTAGCTTGCTAAAAGAATGTGTGCTCGATCGCATACTACCGTCCAAATGCCCTTCCGCTCATTTTCAACTTACATACTTCAATTTCATAGCCTGCCGTACTCTAACGGAACTATCAATACTTTCTCTTAATTTCTTCGTTCTAGTTGTAAGCCTAGAGCCTCTCATGTTGTTGGGAAATTATCTGCTTCTGACATATTTTATTGTTAATATAGTTATGCAGCTGATTAAACAAAACATGATTTTTGGCAAAATTGTTACTGGATTTTTTTTTTCGTTTGCCTGACCATAAACAGCCAGTGCAGTTCGAGTTTGCTGCCACATGATTTCAAGATTTACGGAAGTTTTCAGCACGAGATTTCAAATCAATTGTGTGGAGTGGAGCTGAATCGAAACTTTGAACCACCGTTATAATAATAATGCTTCAAGTAATTTCAATTAGATGTCCATTGCTTCCAAACACTCAACTCCCACTCAAACGGTGTTTCCATATTTTACGAGCCAATATTCCCCTCCAAAACCATAATTGCTGTTTAATCAGAGTTGTAAAGCGTGACCTTGTTCATGCTCACGTTCATCTTCAGTGGTCCTACGAGACGCGTTTCCTCTGCTTTAGGTGCGTACCATTTACCTGTTGTAACCGCAATAAAAGTACAGTCAGATGTCTTATAGTACGGTTAGTGGTACTCGCCACCCACTCTGATTTTTTAGATGATTTATTGTACGTGTAGTCTATAGTCTGTGGACAGTTAGGGTCCCTGATGTTATCATAAATAATAGGTGAAATGAATGCAAAGCAGCCGAGAAATTATCATTGGTGAATGGTCCCAGTCACCGTACTAGAAATGACTTGACTGTACCCAGAAAATAGCAACTACCTTACAACGACTAAGAGAAGGATGCATCCGGTCATAAAATAAACAATTTCGCATTGATTTAAGCAGGCCACCGTAACTGTATCTGTTCTTATTAGGGTGATGTATTATGGAGAAAATTAGTTAGCAGTCATGCCTGTTGCCGTCCCTTTGCTTCTTTTTGTAGGTCCGAAAAAAATAATTTCCTGTAGAAGAAAGGACGAAAAGCTATATCAGAATCGATTTTCTCGCTTGGCACACCCTAGCGTTTTTTCAGGATTGCACATTAAGGAACATTATCCAAAATCATTTCCTTTCCATTACATACATATCTGTTTTTCTGACACAGGATAAATTCAATTATAGGGTTGGTGTACCTTAAGGATTAAAGAATGTTGTTTTGGAAAATCCATTTTTTGCCATCCTGAGAAACAGAAATATTCGGAATAATAATTCTAGCAGAAGGATTATTTCCGATACCTCTAATTTTGAGATGCATAGGCCCAAAATAACGCCACTTCCCACTTCAATCTAACAGATTGAATCAAAATCCTAATGAAAATTCAGTACAAAGTGAACTGAACTCACACTGAAATGGCTGTTGAATCAATAAACCGTTCAACTTTAAGCTTCGCTATTACGGTAAGCTCTACAATATCCGTTTTTATTAAATGCTACCCGTCCCAAAACGGGAGAGGCACTTCGACCCACGACCCTTGGAAGTATTTTTCTTCGGATCGATTTCAACTTTCTCCTGGATTAACAACAAGCGCTTCATTAACCTTTTCAAAATTAGTAACAATTCAGGTGCTTCCTTAATCACTCAACCAATGAAACGTGAATTTTGTCGCCTAAGCTTTGGGCTAGCATGACATGAGCTTTTCCAGGCAAAAGGAAAAAGTTAGCGCTGGTCGTTTGTGATGCGATATTATTCATTCACATCTTTTTGCCACCGTTTATGGGAATAAGCGGAACTCATTTTATGGTGATTGTGTCGTTGCCGATGGGCACCTGAACAGTTAGGAAGCAACTTGACCGGGTGTTAGAAAACTTCCTCCATCCGACAGCACTGATTTGTGATACGTCTCAAATGGACGTGCGAGTTATTTCGAATTTATTCAGCTGCTCGACGAGAATTGCTCTTTCTTCTGGTGCTCCCCGAGGCTACAAGGAACCAGAACCAGTGAAGAAGTAAAATTCATCTAAGCCATCGCTCGTGCCTGATGGTTTCCATTCCGATGAACTTTATATTTATTTACGGGTTCGGTTTTTCGCAGAACTGGATGTCGCATTTGAGATGTGTTGCATTTTTCTGCCAGTATTAATCCAAATTAGTCTTCTGGTGAAAAATTTATGGAACGAAATTGCTTTTCAATGTTAAGGGGCTGACATTCCGGAGGAGGGGAATCTCTTGGAGTTTTGCAAATTGTAATGCACGAATGTTTGCAAGAAGCTTCATTGGAATGTTTTCTTTTCGTATAGCAACATAAATAGCAGAAACGAATGAATATGGAATCATGAAGTCAAAAAAATTATCATACAATCATAAAGCAAAAAGAGTAATGAAGCCAAACAAGTAATTTACATTGGAAAAACATGATGAGTGGGATATTCACAGTGTTGTACATGATATAGAGCCGAGTGTAAAAACATGTAAAAAGATCAAGATCTAAATTATTCAAGAGAATGCTGAGAAGAAAGGTAAGATCTAAATTATTCTAATTTCCCAATCAGATCAAATTTTTTCTCATGTTAATCTAAATTCAATTAAAAAAAACTAAGTAGATTTTATTATGGTTAACGGCTGGATATACGAAAACAGCAATGAGTCTTAAAAATTCCAACGACCGTGCTTTTTCTATCCAACGTTTCGGCCATACGTTTTGGCCGTTAACATGGGAAAATTTTCTCTGCCATCGAAGTCAATATTTCCGTTTAAAAGGTAGCTTTACTTTAGCTGGTCCAATATTCCTTCAAGACCGCACCTGCGCCATAATTTTTCACCTAGGAACACGGCTTGGGGTTGTTCAACTTGATAAAACTACCTAAATCACTGCAATCCCACGCGTCTTTAACCGGCGGGAATCGAGTCGAACAACCTTGCTGGCATGCTGTTATGCTAATTTTACCCTTCCAGCACTAGCGACTCTCTGGTTACTGCGTTCACCATAGATTAGCACCAGCTCATGGTTCATTCTTCCTCTGCATTCGTTATTTTCACATACACCGCAAAAGTCGTTCGAAAACTCTTCGATAATTCTCCATATTTCGTGCCAGTAAAAAAATAACCGGACTTGCACGGGTCAGGATGGATCCACCACTCAAGCACAGATGTACTTAGTCAGGTCTTTGTGTGAAGGCCTCCCTATTCCGGTAGGATTTCCGTCACCTTATTAAAAAAACACACACACACACACACACACACACACACACACGCACGCACGCACGCACACACACACATACACACACAATCCATATCGGATCCCCTCTGACAACGGCAACTGGGTGGCGGACTCATCAGGGATTGCGGCTATCCAAGTGATGGGCAGATTCCCTATCCAAGAGGTGGTAGACAGTTCAAGCGGAGGTTTCGTAATCGTCCAAATTAATGGAATCTTTGTGTGCAACTGTTACGGACCCCCACGGTGGACTCTGGAGCAGTACAACCGGATGCTGGACGCTCTCACAGAGAAGCTGATCGACCGAAGACCGGTAATCATTGGAGGCGACTTCAATGCTTGGGCAGTGGAATGGGGAAGCTGGACATCAGGCTGTGCAACAAAGGTACCGTTAGTACATTTCGCAGAGATGGCAGGGAGTCTATCATCGACGTCACGTTCTGCAGTCCGTCGCTGGTGAGGAGCATGAACTGGAGAGTTTGTGAGGACTATACACATAGTGATCACCAGTCGATCCGGTATAGTGTTGGAACACGAATGCAGACGGTTGTAAGAGAGATAAAGACTAGCGGGTGGAGATGGAAGACGAAGGACTTCGACAAGGATCTTTTCATCAAAACACTGTGCGCAGACAGCGGCGCTACAAATCTTGATGCAAATGAGTTGACAGAAACTCTGGCGAGGGCGATGCGATGCGACGATGCCAAGTAGATTGGAGCCAAAGAACAACCGGCGGTTAAATTACTGGTGGAACGAAACTCTTGCTAGTCTTCGTGCTGCTTGTCTCAGAGCTAGAAGACGCTTTCAGAGAACAAGGTCTGAAACGGTCAGAGAGTAGCGTAAGATAATCTACCGTGAAGCTAGAGCGGCCTTCAAACGGGAGATTAAAATCAGCCAATCCAACTGCTTCAAGTAGTTGTGCCGAGAAGCTGACGATGACCCTTGGGGTAACGCTTATCGGGTCGTCCAGTGACGCCAGCGGAAATGTGCCCGGATAAGCTGAAGATCATCGTGGAGGGTCTTGTCCCGCAGCATTATTCGACGACGTGGCCGCCTACACCATATGAAGATGAAGATCGAGTAACCATTGCAGGTGTGCAAGTCTCCAACGCCGAGCTGTCATTAGTGGCGAAAGGTCTGAAGGTGAAGAAAGCACCGGGTCCGGATGGCATTCCAAACGTGGCTCTAAAAACTGCGAAACTGGCGTTTCCAGATTTGTTCAGGATGGTGCTGCAGAAATGCCTAGCAGATGGTTACTTTCCGGATAAGTGGAAGATCCAGAAATTAGTGCTGCTACCGAAACCAGGGAAACCGCCGGGGAATCCAGCATCGTATAGGCCCATATGCCTGTTGGATACACTGGGGAAGCTTCTGGAAAGGATTATACTTAATCGACTGACGCTTTACGGAGGGCGAGTCCGGCTTATCTGAAAAGCAGTTTGGATTCCGAAAAGGGAGATCGACGGTGGATGCAATCAGGACGGTCATTGAAGTTGCAGAGAGAGCGTCCAAGAAGAAGAGGTGCGGCAATCGGTTCTGCGCGGTAGTAACGATCGACGTCAAAAACGCTTTTAACAGTGTCAGCTGGGAGGTCATCGTCACGGCGCTGCATGGTATGCGGGTCCCCCACTTCTTGTGTAGAATCCTTAAGAGTTACTTCCAAACCCGGATTCTGGTCTACGAAACGAACTCGGGGCAGAAGTCGATTAGGGTTACGGCGGGCGTTCCGCAAGGCTCCATACTCGGCCCAACGCTGTGGAACATAATGTACAACGGAGTCCTAAAACTGAAGTTGCCCAAGGGCGTGAAGATCTTCGGATTCGCGGATAATGTCGTCCTCACGATAACCGTAGAGTCACTGGAAGAAGTAGAAATTCTGGTGGCGGAGTCGACCGACGCAGTTGAAAACTGGATGAATGCAGTCAAGTTGCAGCTTGCTCACCACAAAACGGAAGTGATGCAGATTACCGTAGGAGTGGATGCAGATTACCACGTCATACCGTCAGTGCGGGCTTTAAGACATCTAGGAGTGATGATCGATGACCGGTTGAATTTCAACACATGTAGACTATTCCTGCGAAAAGGCGGCTAAAATGCTTCGGGTATGTAGGGCACCGGCAGTGCGGACGTCATCCACAACCGGAACTGTCGGACCACCTCTGCAACCCGAAGACGAAGTCGGCGCAATGCGCGTAAGCGTCCCCTGCGATAACCGCCGGTAGTCGGAGCACCATCAGTGCGGAAGTTTCCTTCACCGGAACTGGTGGACCACCCTCGACGCCGGGGGGAAGCAGGAGGATTCGAGAGATGGATACAACGTAGCAGCGGAGCAGTGGATCATCCAGCCAGTCGGCGAACTAGCCTTAGCTAGGGGTCGAAATTTTAGAAGAAGGGCATGAGCACAGCCCCCCCGAAGTAGTCGCAGCATTTTGTGGTCCCGGGGGATCGAGATAAGGAGGACAAGGGATCCGGATTTTCCGGGAGGAACATTTTTAGCAGGTCGGGCAGGAGCCCAACCCTGTTCGCCTGAACATTGTGTGATGTCTCAGGTGTCTGTCGTACAGATTTTTGATGGCCTTTCAACCCTTGTGAAAAAAAACACGCACACACACACACATTTCTGAGAGGAAATGTGGTGATTCGCACATATGCTGCAACGACCAACGATACTGTGGAAGACTGGATGCGTGGGAAGAAACTGGCGTAAGCTCATCACAAGACCGAGGTGGTACTGATAAGTAACCAGAAAGCAAGGTAGTAGGCGAGACTCTCGGACTGTATCATCAACTCTAAGTGAGAAGTTAGACACCTGGGAGTAATGATACATGATCGGCTAAACTTTAATAGCCACGTAGACTACGCATGTGAAAGGGCCGTAAAGATAATCTTGGCATTATCTCGGATCATGCCCAACAACTCAGCGACCAGCAGCAGATGTGTGGGTGACAGCACTGCAGACGGAAAGAAACCGATCTCGGCTTAACAGCACGCTTAGGCTGATGGCCATGTGGGTGGCTTGTGCGTATCGAACTATCTCATCAGAGGCAGTCTACGTAAAGGCTGGAACGATCTCCATATATCTTCTACTAGAAGAAGTGAGTGCTATAGAGACCGGGGCACAAGAGGTGTCCGAAGAACTGCCCGAGCTAACACCTTAAGGAAGTGGCAGCAGCAGTGGGAAAAGGCTGATAACGGCAGATGGACGAACCGGGTAATTCCGTGCCTGTCGAGGTGGGTGAACAGACCACGCGGTGATGTAAATTTCCACATGACGCAGTTTCTGTCCGGTCATGGTTGTTTCAAGAAGTATCTGAATAGGTTCGGCGACGCGAGATCGCCGTCCTGCGTAGCGTGTGGTTATGCAGAGGAAACGCCTGAGCACGTTGTCTTCGAATGTCCGCGGTTCGAGAACGTGCGAAACAGCATGAGATCCATCGTCGGTGACGACGTAAACGTGGACAACATTGTTAAAAAAATGTGTGCTGACGAAGAAAAATGGGACGTGGTGAACAGAACAGTCGTTCATATTATGTCTGCATTGCAACGAAGTTGGCGAGAGGAGCAGCGACAAGTGACGTAGCAGTACAGGTTTTAAGTCGATGACCGACCTGCATGTGTATGAGAGAAGAAAAAGCGCACAATCGGGCGCAACCGGAGTATCCATAGAACCACCGCCGGGGACTAGACTGAGCGTCACGTATCAGCATCTAGAAAACGGTTTCGGGAGAACTTTCGTCGTCGAGAAATTCTCCGTCGGAGTAGGCTAGGTCCACTGCCGGGGACTAGTCTGAGTAAATCGTGAAGAAGCACCGGCAATTGGTCGTCGGGGAACTCTTCGTCGGAGTAGGATGGATGCACCGTCGGTGACTATTCTGAGTAGTCCGTAGCGAGTCACCGGCATGAGTCGTCGGGGCACCAGGAAACCAGAAGCAATCCTCCAACCGGAATCGCTGGACCAATCTCGACACTACCGGACAACATTGAAGCAAGCATATCGCGTTCGTGACGGGTTTGGGAGTAATCTTTCGTCGGGGAACCTAGGCTCCCCGGGGAACCTAGGCTATCTCCTCCGTCGGAGAGTATGCCGAGTAGCACCGGTTGTGACAAACCGCCAGTTCAGGATTGTTGGGGCGCCAGAGAACCGGAAGTCACCCTCCAACCGGAATCGTTGGATCGACCTCGGCATCCAACTGGTCAAGTACATCTGCATGCAAGGTTGCGGCTTATCATTTTTGACTTATCCATATTCATTTGCCGATAGCTCTTCTCAGAAGCTCAATTTCAAAATATAATGTATGATGAACTTATGGTGCTTGAGTAGACCTACAACTTGGTCTAACAATACATAGCTCTATATCTTATATCTGAGGAATAAGAGCGTATATTCGCAGTGATCTTCGCGATGATATTCGCGGTGAAGATCACGCGATTATCATCGTGAAGATCACTGTGAATATACGCTCTCATGTCGAAGATATAGGAGTTAGAGCAATGTACTGTTAGACAAAGTTGTAGGTCTACTCATGCACTACAAGTTCATGATACATCATATTATCAAATCGACCCTCTGAAAGGAGATATTGGCAAATAAATATGCCTGAGTCAAAAATGATAAGCCGCAACCCTGTCTGCATGTTGTAGTACATCTACAACCGGAGTGCCCAGCAGCAGAAGGCCTGGCAACAAGAGAAGTTCATGAGCACAGCCTCCTTCCGAAGTAGTCACTTCCAGTGGAATCCTGGGGATACAGGCTACGTCAGACTCTTGGTGAAATTTAGAGTCATCTTCTCTGTTCAGAGTCCCTCACTCTGGTACACGATGGTCAAATTCGGTAGCTGCGGGACGGGCTACCGAACGTGTGCTGGGTCGGCGTAAAAGCTTTACCACCATGTAAAAAAAACTTAAACACACCCACACACACACACACGCGCGCGCACACACACACACACACACACACACACACACACACACAGAATTTATTAACCTGCAGCCAAGTGAACGTATGGTCCAAAAACTGTGGCATCCTTTCTTCTGGAACGATTCCAAGAATGTTGACATCCATATCGCTAGGGTTCAGTTCAAATCAAGTTTTGGCCATCCGTAATCCTGAGGGCACCTGCTCTGGAATGACCGTTCCAGCATAAAGTCAGTGGATTGTCATATGGCAACACACATTCCTGTGTATTTATTTTATGACTTTTAGTGTCATTACTGCCGATTTTCTATCGAAATCTCTTAAAAGTATCCCATTTTCGGGACATGGTTCCGGAGATCCTGGTTTCCGGGAGGAGATGATGTCCATCGGTCGCATAAGAAAATTTTAAGGAAGTGGTTGAGTTCCTGAATCAAAAACTGCTGACGGATTCCAAATCGGTTCGGATATTTCCATAGTAATGGTCATTTTAGTATCGTGGGTACCAATTTTCTATGTCGGCCTTTTAAGGGTGAATTTTTTTGAGGAGGCACAAAGGTCAGAAAAATTAACGCGCGTTTAGTAGCATTGTTTCTAAAGAGATTGTTTTTCCTCCGTGCATAAATTCAGATACTAGAAATCATAGTATTAAAGTATTTTGTTAAAACGAGTTCCCGTCATTGTGTATTTAAAATTGTTCTTAGAATATGCAAACATATTTATCAGCAAAAAAACTGTATAGAGAGCAACAATACGAACTATGGGCTGCCAAAATAAATTCCCTTTTGAGCGACCTTTTAGCATTTAACCGGAACATTCACCTTGGCGGACAGAAACAAACATGAAGGCATACTAGAAATTAGAAGAAGCATTAGTATCTTCCATTTAATTCCAACTACCTTTGCTTATCTTCGACAGATACGCGTATTTCGTCTACAATGTGCAGACTTCTTCAGTGTCTCGTACTAATAACTCGAGTTATTAGTCCAGTCGAGTTATTAGTACGAGACACTGAAGAAGTCTGCACATCGTAGACGAAATACGCGTATCTGTCGAAGATAAGCAAAGGTAGTTGGAATTAAATGGAAGATACTAATTCTTCTTCTAATTTCTAGTTACAGGTATTCCACTTAACAGCTCAAACCCTCTAGAATTCATGAAGGCATGTTTTTGAGTTTTTTATTCGTTTTATTTATCAATACCTCCTCAGTTTTCACGACAAATTTGTTGGAGTAGCTCTTACGCTTCAGGTTGGCCCAGAAATTCTCTATGGGATGCAGCTGAGGGACGTTCTCCTTCTCGCTGATTGTCAGCCACAGCAGCCCTTCTTGGGGAACTTGGTCTGTAAAATAAACTGCACCTCGGAACACACTTCCTTCGCGGAACGAGCTTATTCGACGTCCACAAAGTGCCGCACGATGTCCGTTTCGACGCGACGGGGTGCCGTTCTTTGAACTCGCACACTTTTGAACGGAGTTGCTTCACTGTTTTTGCCATCACGGTTAGAGTTCGACTGATAGAGTTGTCAAATTTTGTCTGCTGGACTCATGGGTTACTGTGATTGATGCTGCATGGGTAGTTTTGTTCGTGTGGGTGAAGGTACTTCGATGAAAAATCGGCAATTTTTGTCAATTTTTTTTAATGCAAACGTTATGGGTTGCCAAAATGAATTCCATTAAGATTTAAAATTCAATTTATTTTGAAGTTAGTTGATTTAATAACTATGAATGGGGATGGTAGAAATTATTTTTATGTTTTAAACAGCAATTTCAAATTGCTTCTATTCAACTTTCATAGCCTGCCGTACTCCAACGGAACTACCAATACTTTCTTTTCATATCTTTGGTTCTAACAGAAATTTCTGTCCACTCTTTAAGTACCATGTTGATGAAAAGATATTTTCTTCAAAATATTATTTACTCTAGTTGATTTATTTGCCATCCAGTAAAACTGATACATCGGCCTTGTGCATTAAATAGGATAAAGCTTGAGCCCGGGCCAACAATCGATTTCCAAATGCTGCAGCTTCATCTCTTCATCTGCATTATTTTGGTAGTAAGTGAAAGCTACTACGGGTTACAAAAGCAGCCTACAATAATGTGCAAAATTTTAACTTACAGTCTTGTTGCATCCACTAGAGATTGTTGTTGGCAGATCAACGAACTATTCGTTTTTTTTTCTTTCTAAGCATTTCAAGCTTATTGCTCTTCACAATGCACTTTCACAGTTATCACTGGACTGCTTTCGATTGTGTGGTAAATAAAACTACTCCCAATGCCCTAGGGAGCTGAGAAATTGTCCATTCTAGACCAGACCGTGGATCGAACCCAGCCAGCTTCCTGTATGGTGTTGTTTACTGTCTTGCTTCTACCGATTGAGCTAAGGGAGCACCCCGTTTATTACTATCATCATCATTATTTCATCCCCGAGTCAACCTACTGTGCAGAGCTAAATCCCGTCGACAATGAGTGTATCATTTCCGTGAAGTCACATCACTTATACTACTGCCACCTAAATATACATGGTGTGATTTGAATATCCCACTGTGAGATCGAAATCTGTCTCCCCCTAAGAGAAGTGAAAAGAATATGTGGTTCTGGCAGGAACTGGGAAAAGCTAAAAAAGGAAATCAATGCTGATTTTAGTGAAGACCGATGAGCTTTGAATCACATCCAAAACATCAGCACTGCATTCCTGCCGAGCTCGCAACGGGGTCCAGGGATCGCATTTATTTATGTGCAATTGGTATTACATTTTCTGTCATCCAAACTGGGTCTGCTGTAGGCACACGGTGTGTATAAAGATAGCTCTATAGGTGGTACGACGACGAGCAACGGATCGGAAGGAAAATAAATGGTACGCCATGGCCACCACGCTCCCAGGAGATTAATGGTGGGTGGTAACATGTGCAATTTTTTTCCATTCATCGATCCTGCGGACAGATGACATCCGTGGAACTGAAGGCTGAAGATTGCTATATGATGGTAGATGGCATCCAAGTGAAAGGACACGGAATGATGAAAAAGTCGAGCAGCCACACGAGATTATCATGGCAAACGAGCATGGATAAGAGGATCGGTTTGCAACTTTAGCGGATTCATGGGTAAACAGTGGAAAACGCATGATTCTGCATTTTTTCTTTTGTTGTTGAATGAATGCATGAATATGCAGCGCGGGCGATTTTCGTTGAAGAGATTTTCCAAATCCACTTCAAATGTCTCTTGTTCTGTAACGTTTAGCGTTGGTGGTTTTCGTTCTTCTTCTCACTCAAATTATGTGTTTGAATTTCCAGATTCTGTGTATATTAGATGTCAATAAAGTTTAACTGTTGTTTTCTTCTTGTTTTTTAGGCATTTCTACAGTTGAACTGTTGGTACATCATGCTGTTTTTGTTTATATAGGGCTTGAAATGCACAATTGTACGACAATACTCAAGTGCTTATAGCTTGTCTTCACACACAAAAAAAAATGTCAAAATAAATTACAATATTCCTGTATCGCAAAACAAAATCTGAAATCAAATTGAAATCGCCCACACTTGGAATCCATGTTTCCCCAGCTTTATTTTTTCATTTCAGAACAAGCAGGGCCAATTACCAACCGATCGACCAACGAACCACCACCAGCAAAGCGTCAGTGCAGAATCTATGTAAACAATGATGAAAATGATCCCCGCAGTGCCCTTCGATTCCCTTCGTCCGGCGAATATTTATGAGCGAACACCAACTCGGAAAATGTGGCCCCATCAAACTTCTATTGCCCTTCCACCTTGGCTGTTCTGTTTGCTTGCACACCTCCAACTTCATCGTCCAATTCGTTCTTCCCGCTGTATACTTAGCTACGTAGTACAGTTCGTCGAATCGAACGAAATATAAAATTTGAATAAACATAGGCTTTCGGTTTTACCTTCTCTTTGTAAACACGACGCTTCCACTGCCCTTCGCCACTAAACCGAGAGTTATCAACATCATCATCCAGTGCTCAATGCTCGATTTCTGATGCGTAATCACACACCAAGTGTTTCACTTTTCTATTCCGCGTTTATCGTCGCACACTTTGAAGAAAAAAAGCACAATCAGAAGAACCGTACGAAAAATTTTCGAATTCAAAGTTATACCTAGCACTAATATGAGGCGAATGAATGTCGATTCGTGGGAACCATCAAACGGGGTCAACCGTTTGCAGTTTTAAATTTGAGTATCAGAATTTCATATAGTTTCAGAAAGTTTGCAATCCTATGCGATGATCAGTTATGCGCCTTACAATAAGGCATTCAATATATTGTACCCTTAATTAACTCAGTCATGTGGGGAGGGAAAATATTACAAATGAGATAAGTTGCAACACATGATTGGGCCTTCGTTATTATCTTATGTCGATTCAGAGTGCTACAAAAACTGACAATTTCAAATCAATAATTATGTAACGAATACATTATATAACATAATATTTCGTAATTTGAAAGTCTTGTTGGTGGATACAATATTGTAATAGTCTTGGTGTAAACGGGAGCGAATATTTGGCTTGTTTTAAGGCAAAAATGGTCAGCAAACTCGAGCACTGCAACAAATCATGTTGTCATATAATATCGTGCGATAATCGACATGCCAGTCTCTGAAAATAATGACAACCACTTATTTACTTACTTATGCTGGTCCAACTTCCTATTAGGACCGCACTCGGTTGAGGGCTGCTTGTCTCCAGTTCCTCGAATATTCCGCATTTCCAAACATTCCACTACGTCAACCACCTAGCTCGCTGCGCTTCTCTCCTTCTTGTACCGGTCAGATTCGAGACAAACAGCATTTTTGCGGGGTTGTTGTACGACATTCTTACAACAGGTCCCGCACATTGTACCCTTCTAGCTTTAGGAGCTTTCTGGATACTGTATTCGCCATAGAGCTGCACCAGCTTGTGGTTCATCCTTCTCCTCCATACACCGTTTTCACATACACCGCCAAAGATGATCCTAAGCACGCGTCGTACGCAAACTCTAAGTGCTTGCAGGTCCTCTTCGAGCATTATCCACGTCTCATGCCCGTAAATAACAACTGGACTTAACATCGTTTTGTACATGATACACTTTGTACGTGGGTGAAGTTAACCAGACCTCAAGATATTGTGGAGTCCATAGTATATGGTAAACATGCGTTTCCGAATTTCCCTGTCGCAGTTGCTATCCGACGTAATCAATGATCTGAGGTACACAAATTCATCCATCACCTCGAACTCATCTCCGTCGATTGTCACAGTTCTGCCTATGCGAGCTTTATCACGCTCGGTTCCTCCAGCTAACTAATACTTAGTCTTCGACGCATTCACCTTTTATCCAACCTCTTCCGCTTCACGTTTCAGATAAGTGTATTGATCAGCTTCCACCTGGAATGTTCTGCCGACAATGTCCACGTCGTGCAGCGATTCGGACTAGGGTTCGGTGGTAGATCTGATACCCCGAACTGACGCACCACGAAAATGTGATCTACCAGCGTTACGGGTCGTGGCAACTGCTTCGTGGAACCCGCAACCGCAACATGAAACCTCGGTGTAGAAAGTGTGCCGGAGCGCACACAACCATGGATTGCGCCCCGATGGATGAAGATGCCCCATCAAAGTGCGACAACTGTGGCGCTAACCACGAAGCCAGAAACCAAGCGTAGCTCAAACGAGCGGAGTATTTGGCCATCCGCAAGCAGGCGTCTACCAAGTCTCGGCCTGGTCAACGCCGCTCGCCACCTCGAATGGACAAGGAGAATTTCCCGACGCTCCGGAACCAAGTGCCAAATCTGCCGCCAGTTCCATTAAACCATCACTATGAAAACCGCCCGCCAGCATCTGTTCAGCAAAGATTCGCGGCAGCCAACGTAGCCCAATTGAACACGGTGACTTTCTTAACAGGAAGGCCATCGACATCCCCATCGTCACCGAGACACATCTCAAGCCGGAACTCCTTTTCATTCCAGGATACTGAATTGAGCGACTTGATCGTAGCGGCTCTTGTGGAGGTGGAGTTGCGATCGCCCTGCGCTACAACATCAACTGCCATCTGCTTCCAAGTTTTCATCTACAGTCAATCGAAACCATCGGAATCGAGGTCGAAACTGCCGTCGGCTCTATCACCTTCATCGCGGCCTATTGTTCCAAGCAAGCCAGCACCGCTAACGGAACAACAACGAACCTACGGAACGACATTCGCAAGCTAACTCGGAGGCAGGGGCAGTTTGTCATCGACCTAAATGCGAATCACGAAACCTGTTGAAGCACCCGGCGCAACCGGAATGGATACTCCCACCCAGTAGAGCAGATCCGGGGTCCATTCGACAATCGACATCTTCTTCGCCAACATGGGGAACAACATCGCCCAGCCGGTCATGCACCAAGAGTTCAGCTCCGACCACTATCCAGAGGTGGCCGAATTTGTGTCCTGGGTCAACTGGCATCGGATCACCAGACAGAACTAACATCGTGCCAGATGGGAAAAGTTCCAATACCGACACCGTCGATTTCAACGAGCACCTCGAGTCAACTGATGACATTGATCTGTAACTGAAGAGCATCAAGCAAGCGATCTCCCAGGCCCGGGAGCAACATGTACCGGTGATCGATCAGGTGAGCAACTCTGTACCCATTGATAGAGACACTGAAAATTTAATACAATTGCCATCCGAAGGCAATACCAGCGAACTGGTTTGATAACGCTCAAAAGTCACTGATCTCGAGTGACAAAAATTATTATGGCCAGAATGGTGGACCTTAAAAATAACAATTTTCCCGATAAGATCCGCCTTCTCCCAGATTGTGCAAAGCCGTTCTGGAAGTTGACATTTGTTTTTGAAAACTAGGTCGAGGCCCATTCAACCGAAGATCTCACTAGACAGCAATTGGTCTAAGGATCGCTTGATAACTCTTGCAGAAAAAGCTGCTAAGATAAGTTAACACTTCGTCAGCACCCACAATCCCACCAGTCCCACCAGTCCTCACGAAGCTGCCTAAAGTGCGCTTATTACGAACATTAATATAAACAATTGAGCCCCCAGTTCAATGTCCATCAGGTTTTCAACCAATGCCTCCCCCAAGCAACACAAAACTGTTATGATTTGTTCCAGCAATTTGATTGTGACTTTGACTGATTTGCAACAATTGTGCTACTAGGGTTCGGATTGGCTACTTCCCCTCCTGTTGGAAGTCAGCCAAAGTCATCCCTATCCAGAAACCTGGGAAACATCCTTCATATTCCAAAAGCTATAGGCCCATCAGCTTTTTCTCAGGAGTATCGAAACTGTTTGAGAAAGCGATCCACCGTCGGCTTCTCTCGATTGCCGACGAGCTTAACATCTTGCTAGACGAGCAGTTCGGATTCCGACGTGGTCGCTCAACAGTGCATCAACCTAATCTAGTCATTAAGATCATCAAACGGAACAAGGCTATCGAGAAGGCCGAGAAGGTATGGCACGATGGCCTAGTGTATACTAAACCGATGCAATCTTCCAATCTTACAGGTGATGTTAATTAAAAATTATTTGTCGGACAGGACATTCCGTGTTTCGCTGCATGGTTCGGTTTCGGGTTAGCAAGGGATCTCCATCGGCGTTCCACAGGGAAACATACTGAGTCCACTTCTGTTCAACTCATTCACCTCGGACATACCCCTGCTCCCTGAAAACCGATCTCTGTCGTTGGTTGCCGATGATACCGCAGTCGTCCACAATGGTAGGGTAACAAGAGCGCTTTCCGCGATACTGAAACGAAGCTTGAATGTTCTTTCAGAATACTTCACTGAATGGAAGATCTGTATCAACGCAGTGAAGGCCCAAGTCATCCACTTCTCACACTCCAACTCTCCCAAACTTGTTCCACCTGAGGATTGTAAAATATGCCTGAACAACACAACGGTGGAATGATCCATATCAACTGTCTATCTTGGCGTTACCATAGATAGCAAGCTTATTTTCCGGTAGCAGGTTGACAAAACTATCACAAAGCCTAACATTCTATTGAAGCTGCTGTGCCCATTGAGCAACAGAAAGTCTACATTATCCCCGAAAAATAAGCTTGTTGTCTACAAGCAAATCATACTGCCAGTGGGATGTTAGGCAAAGGATGACGTCCATGGTTCGAGAACCACTGGACACATGCCCTTTCGCTCAACTTTCAAACATCTGTTTGATTTCCTACCTGCCGTACTCTGACGTAACTTTCAATACTTTCTCTTCATATCTATCATTTTAGCAAAAAACATTATTGTGCACTCTTGGTGCCGCATGGTGATGAGCGAACATCTCCTTCTACATCATAATCGTTACTCCACGCACGGAGAATATAAAACATAGCAGTTAAATTTTGAAAAAAGTCGTTTTTGGATATACCAATTACCAATATTATAAATTTCACAATACCCAAAAAATACGTAGGCTTTTTGTTTGCTACTGAGTGTATATAAGACAAAGAATGAAAATAAAATAAAAACAAATTTAGTTAGATTAGTGATTTTACTCATTAGCGTTGCAGTTCTGGAGCTGGGTGGATCATTGAGCCATCAAGGATTAGCAGTTGGCGATGGCATGAACTGTTGTGTTGAACTCTGGAGACAACCCCGATGTGGCAACCGGTCGTTACTTATTCGATCGTTTCTTTCTCTGGGAATGGTACATTCTACGGTGTCTCTTGTTTTAAATCGGTACCACGTACGTTTGACCATCAATCCGATGGAAAAAAAAGTGGCAAAAATGGATCTCCGTATAGTATTAAGGATCACAAGCGGGTAGTTCAAACTTTCAAGAGGAATTCCAACAGTTCAGTTCGAGATGTGGCTAAGAAACTGATGCGAAAAAACGTGAAGGACTACACACGTACAAAGTCCAAAAGGCGCCAAATCGGTAGGTAAAACACGTGCACGGAAGCTCTACATCCAGATGTTGACGAAACCACATTGCCTCGTTATGGATGATGAGACGTACGTAAAAGCAGACTTCTGTCAGCTTCCGGGACTCCTGTTTTCCACTGCTCATCATAAATTCGATGTCCCTGAGGACGCTAAAAAACAAAAGATGCCAAAGTTTGCCAACAAATATATGATTTGGCAAGCAATTTGCTCGTGTTGAAAGCGGAGCACCCTCTTCATGACAACTGGAACGGCCCATGGGCAGGTGTACTTAAAGGAATGCCTCTGAAAGCGTCTACTTCCTCTTCTGAGGTCACACGATGGTCCTACGACTTTCTGGACGGATTTAGCTTCGTGCGATTACTCGGAAGTGGTTTTGGAGTGGTAAAAGGCTAAGGAGGCCAATTTCGTGCCGAGCACCTCAACCCCCGGAATGCACCGAAACTGCGGCCAATTGAAAAGTACTGGGTCATCATGAAGCAGGCACTTTGGAAGCATCCTAAAGAAGTGATATCGGAGGAAGATATGAAGAATAAATGGATTGCCACGCAATACCAAGTTGGTCAGAATGTTGTACTGTACCTTATGAGAAGTGTAAAGAAAAAAGGTTAAAGGGTATCCACGATGAAATTGCCACACTATGAAATAGCTCTAACTTTTTAACCGTTGGGTAGAATTTTATGAAAATTTGGGTGGATTTAGTTCATAGTGCATTATTTACATCCTGCAAGTCAAAAAGTCCTGTGATCAAAACTCGCGGAAATGGAGTCGAAAGAACAGCTCGTGCGTGATAAAATCTTGCGCATTCATCCACGAGAACAAGGATCTCTCGCATCGTTCCATCGCTAAAACGTTGAGAATCGCGAATTCCACGGTGTCGCGATTGATTCAGCGAGTTCGAGGAACGGTTGACCACCGATCGGAAGCCCAGAAGTGAAGGAAAAAGTATTCCGTACAACACCAAAAATCACAACCGCGTAGTTGGGGCCTTTCAACCGAAATCCGAACGCCTCCTGTTCGGGATGTGGCTAAGCTGCACCCAAGCCGAAGTTTTGTCCAGAAGGCCAAAACTAAGGCTGGGCATCTGAACGTTCAAGGTACAAAAGGCCCCTAATCGCGACGAGAAGCAGAACAAGTCCACCAAAACCCGTGCCAGGAAGTTGTACCTCAACATGCTGACGAAAGTTGAATGCTGCATCATGGACGACGAAACATATGTGAAGGCCGACTTCAAACAGATCCCCGGCAACCTGTTTTTCACGGTCAAGGATAAGTTCAGCGTTCCGGAGCATGTCCGCACTCAGAAGATGTCCAAATTTGCGAAGAAATTCCTGGTTTGGCAAGCCATCTGCACGTGCGGGAAGCGGAGTGCACCTTTCGTGACCCAGGACACGATGAACGGACAGGTGTACATAAAAGAGTGCCTCCAGAAGCGGCTGCTTCCTCTCCTGAAAGCCCACAACGTCCCAACAAACTGGCCGGATTTGGCCTCATGCCACTACTCCAAGGACGTGCTGAAGTGGTATGCGGACAATAAGGTCAATTTCGTGCCGAAAATGTTCAACCCTCCCAACACTCCGGAGCTCCGCCCCATCGAGAAGTACTGGGCGATTATGAAGCAGCACCTTCTTAAACGACCTAAGGTAGTGAAGACAGTCGAGGAACTGAAGAAAGTATGGGTTTACATGCAAAAAACGGTTGATTCACAGGTTGTGCAGAATCTTATGGCCGGGGTAAAGGCCAAGGTGCGGGCATTTGCGTATGGACTGTAAATAAAATACGAGTGAAATGGTAAAATGAAGTTTAATAGTTATTTCTCAATCCCTGAAAATTTGATGGCAATCGGATGAAAACTCGAATTTTGCGAATCAATTTTGTGTGTGGCAATTTCTTCGTGGACACCCTTTAGTGCATTTTGATAAGGAATTGAAATGGAATATAAACATGGGAAAATATTCATAACATGTTTTATTTTACTCCCTGAAAGTTTGAAGATTTTGGGGCGAATTTGGTCGAATATTTGTGTGTGTCGCAATTTGATTCCGTACACCCTTAATGGTTTGGTTCGTGCTGGTGTGCGAATGAACGCACATTTCTGCAGTTGGATACCGGATCAAACATTCAGCTAACTATTGTTTTTCAATATTACTGCTCTGTCTGTTCCTTTCTTCTTTGGGTATATTTTGGGTTGTTGGCGTTTTTGCTGTTCGATCTGCATAGCCTTGCGGGGAGAAAGTTGGATTAGTGGCAGTGCATTGATTTGCGTCGAATGGGGAGAGAAATATGTAAAACTCCTGTCAAATTCTCCTATTTACTACGCCTCCACCTTCTCTTGTTATTTTAGCGTGTTCTCTGCGAAGCATTTTGACGTTTAGTCCACGCACACTGGTACACCTTTCGATGTCTTTTCTTTTAGAATTTTCGGTTCAGCTGAGTCAAAATGATAAATGTGTTGGTTCTGCGTTTCTTGGGCTCGGTGGTGTTTTGCATTTTGAGCTTCGCATTACCGCGTCTTTTTTTAGGTTTATGCTTTTGGAACCTTGCTGGAGGTGGCTGGGTTCGATTCCCGGTGTGATTGTGCTTCCCACACGGTCATGCTGATGCAAGGAGATACCAGATGCTGGTGAGCTGCGTGTCAAGTGTGATCGTTTTCCTACATTTTTGTTCACCCGTAGAGCTTGACGGACGTGTCCCAAGGGTGGACTGCTCCTTATTGCCACTCCATTTCCTGTGACACGTGTAAGGGGTCGTAGTTCTCTGCATGCCTTTTAAGTATATATTGAAGTACCTGCTATGTTATGCTAATTTTTTGTTCAGCATTTCAGCATATTTTGGTTAGGCTTTGTGCACAAATTACGTAACGCAAATAAACGGGATTTTGGACCCCCTCTCCCCCCTATGTAACAATAAGTAACACGTGACCAGACTCCCCCCCTATAATAACGTAACGCTCACGGACTCCCTTCCCCCCTATTTCTCAATTGTGATAAAATTATCACAAAATCTGGTTTTGTTGTTTTATGTTTAATTATCATTTGGGTAACTTGAAATAAGTAAAGATTGCAAACATCAGTCAATTAATTTCATTTAAGTAATTTAAAGCTTTTATAAAGATTACGAAAAACATTGCCCTCATTGTACTGTATTTATTCAGGGTACTGGACGTTTTTAAAACTGTTACAAATATTAGTTCAACAAGTTTACTCAAATGTCTTTCAATTATTTAATGTATCACCAAAATATGTTCAAAGTTTTATTCATATTACTTATATTTAGTTAAAAGATTGCAACAGTATTTTATGCAATGCATAATATTAACCTATTAAAATTTTTATAATCTAATTATTATCTTTTTTTTTAATATACTAATCAGAGTTTTCCTTTTGATCCGTGCAATTCATGAATAAGGGCTGTGTACGACTTATTCATGACGGCAGAAACATAGAACAAGAGGGGCAGTAACAACTGCATTTGATGTTAGCTACACGAAGAGGGTGATTGAACGCAATTATTAGAATCAATATTTTTTAAGTACAATTTTAGTATCATTCAATTATATATCATCACAAACGAAATTTCTTATCGAATCTCATATTGTTAATCAATTATGATTTCCATCAGAAATCATTATTGATTCTTCAAAATATATTTGTAGATTCAACAATCAACAACAAATTTAACATAATTTCTAATTATTTCAATGGTTCTAATATGAATAACAATTTATTTTTTCAATTCAACTGCTTTGGTCGAATTAATACCTATGCATTAATTCGACCAAAGCAGTTGAATTTGAAAAAATTAATTGTTATTCATATTAGAACCATTGAAATAATTAGAAATTATGTTATGTTTCCAAAAATCTTATATTTTGATTCAACAATAAGTGCTTTTTGTTTTCATTAGAAGCCTCCTTACAGCGCTTTTAGAAACAACAAAGTTTATTGTTGGTACAAACATAAAATCGGTATTGTTTGAATAAATGAAAATTATGGGTAAGCCGTGAGTCAACAATAAAATTTGTGGAATTTACACAGAACAATGTAGATGTACCGTTTATGTACAATTCCGCCAATTAGTGATACAAATCGTGACAAGATACCTTTCGTTTAGAAGAACACATTTAAATAGTACGTCTCCATTTATCAAAGCTTTAGAATTTGGTCTGAAATCAAAAGAAAGAATTCCATTTTCCTAAAAATTTCAGCTTTCTTGCACCATTTGGCCATAAAGGTGTTTCAATTATGGCCACTCCCATAAGGAATACATGCGGTTGGCCATCAAAGGAACCAAAATTAGAAACTATGGCGATAATAATTATTGGTGCAGTGTTCCAGTCATGGCAAACGTGATTAATAATACAAAAACAAAGCTTTGGCTCAGTTTTGATATTTTTCCTTCAAAATATGGATTTAACGCTTTCATTTTACTCATGGGGGTTTCTCAAAAACTTTAAGCATAGTTCTTAACTAGTAACCCTTTGCTACTTGCTGCTTTGCTTGGTACACAGGAAATTTTATCTATTTTCAATTGGTTATTCACTTTTGATTTATTTTTCAAATTGGTTATTTTGTTACGTAACGATTTTACAAACCCCCCCTCCCCCATATGTCACAATAAGTAACGGTTGCTCAACCCCCCTCTCCCCCCTTCATGCGTTACGTAATTTGTGCACAAAGCCTTAAAGTTGTATTTTTGAACCTCAACTAATATTCAATAATAAAAAATTCCATTCCCTTTGAAAGTAGTACAGGATTCTATTTTGACATTTGACAACCCCAAGTGTTGGATATTCCATTTGTTTCACAAAGTCGCCAGGCTCAAGTTGCTATCTTTTGGGTGTGACTAGAGTAGCTTACGGGGCTGTTCCCGAGCATGTTCTGCAGAGTAGTCTATTGAGTCACCAAAACAATCAAATATTGAGGTTTTGTCTTTGTTGATTGGACTGATATTCTTTATCTTTCAGTTTTTCCAGAACAATTGACATATCGGTTCTCAAATATGGTGTTTCAACGTATTCTTGTATTTCATTGAAATAAACCACCCACACTTGTGAGTGGCCCCAAGAGCATCCTTACTGTTGGCTTAAATCGATCTTCAAAATCTATGGTTTAATGTATTCTTGTATTCCATTGACATAAACCACCCACACTTGTGAGTAGCCCCAACAGCATCCTTACTGATGGTTTGATTCGGTTTTCAAACTCAATTGTTTTATGTATTCTTATATACCCATGAAATAAACCACCCACACTAGTGAGTGGCCCTAATATCATCCTTACTGTTGGTTTAAATCGGTCCTCAAACTCGATGTTTTTGCGTTTTTTTTTAATTCTACTGAAATAAATCACCCACACTAGTGAATGGCCCTAAGAGCATCCTTGCTGTTGGTTTAGGTCGGTCCTCAAACTCAATGTTTTAATGTATTCTTGTATTCCAATGAAATAAACCACCCACACTTGTGAGTGACCCCAAGAGCATCATTACTGTTTGGTTTATTCGGTGTCAAAAGTTGAATAACATTAATGTGTATCTCTGTTCAGATAATAAACCGGGAACATAGGTAAATATCTTATTCGCTGCTGACGTCAGTTAGATTCAGCACATCGTTTACTAAAACAGATCCCGCTGCGAATTCAACCATTTTATCTAACATCTCAGTGATTTCTCGTGGAAACGCAGAGGTTTTCTCGGCTTCCAACAAACCGAGTATCACGTCAACATATTCCTACCCATTCCCTACTTGACCTGCATTCGGGCGAGACCGGCGTCAGTTTTTCCTTAGCTTGGGATCACCAGCTTTTACACATTGAGGATGTATGGTAATCCCAAGCATCATCTGTTGGTTCTTTGTGTAATGACAAGTGATCTTGCAATAACGGAGTAGCAACCTCGGGCAGTCCATCATGCTCATGCTCATGCTCACTATCAATTTACAAAACTATCAATAATTGTTGACTCTGAATTCCCAAACAGACCCTGAACAATCTATAACGCGATAATGATGATGGTCTCTAGCTCCAAAGTCTAAGAAACGAATCATAAAATGTTCTATCATACTTACTCACTTACTAATGCCAACCCAACATCCCATTAGAACAGTACCAGCTATGCAATATTCCGCTACGAAACTAACGAAACTAATCAAACGGTTTAACGTAGTCAACCTCTACTGATCGTGTGTTATACTCAACCCCCACTGATTTTTTACAGACGTCAACGTCTGTTGTTCAGAGAACTAAAACAAACAGTAGATAGGTCGACAATAGTAATTCACCACAATTTAAGGAATTCGTTCATCGCATGAATATTGCAACATAAACCAGGGCTTATTTTGATTCCCACCGATCTCACAGAACTTCTAATATTTGATATATAAATAGATAGATAGAAAAGTTAGATAAACATGTTTTACTATCAATAATCCTATGGAAAAATCCAATAAGATAATACTACGCTCAATTTCAATCGTGAAATCCTTGCTGCAATGTTATGTTTATTTAAAGTAAACATCAAATCTTTACTTACCTTTTAGTTTTATTCAAATAGATATCAATGCTCTAAATCCTCCGACCAGAAGTGTAATCCCTCGATGAACCTGGAAGTCCTTTAAATAACAGCAAATGCATCCCTCATTCACAATCCCAAGGAACAAGATATAAATCACAACTTAAACTAATGATATCTCTCTTTGAACCTTTTCACACTTGACTGCTTCTCCACGGCCGAGTATCACTGCTGAAAATTTTATTCAACCTCTACTAGCACTCGAGCACGATCTATGTAGGGTGAACGTTCCATAAGGTGCGTTAATTTCGAAACGTTTGCTCTATAATATTTCATGGATGCTTTCACTGGCCACTATAGGAGCAAACGATTCTAATCTATCGTAACTATAGGAGCGTTTACCCTAATGCTTTTTTTCTACAGTATCTGCCTTACCACATCACTCCAAAACCAGTATATTCTTTCACGATTTAAGATTTTACTACTTTCTCACTCGCTTCTCCGCGAAACAAACTGATGCTGGTTTTATCGTTTTCCATACAGCACTGGCACATGAATACACAATTCAAAATCACATGCTATCGCACGAGAATTATTCAATTTTGTAATAATTTGCCTTCACTTCTCTTCCTGCCACCTCCTTCACGGGCAATAATCTTGTTTACATGGAAAACTCCTTTTTGTTTTGCTATTTTCCACTTATTGCCAGAAACGGCAAACGGTTGGCAGATAATTTTCCTGCACACTCTCTATTTCGCTCTTTCTCACTCTTTTTTTCTGCAACGTTCCGAAACGTGTACAAGTGTCCGTATAGGCAAACTGTTTGCTCACGTCAAACAATTCAATTTGCGCAATTTTTCCGATAGCTCTTTTGATTGATGTTGAACGGAGAACGAACGACCGTCTCCTCTAAACCGTCGGCACATTCGGCCACTGCTGCTGTTCTGGTTTTCGACAATTGGAACTCTTGCTCAAAGTCAATAAATCACTTGCCAACGACTACTAGCAGCTCACCTCTGGAACAAGTCGACGGGGTTGACGGAGATAGGAACCTGCTAATGGAAATCGTTAGTGGTATGTCTTTTTGTGTGAGTATGGAAGAGTGATGGATTTTCCTTCGCTGCTTTCCTCGTGCCATGCGAGGCGTTTGTCGTCGTTATTTCGGGACGGGGGCACGCACACTTGATGACAACAATCAGCTCGTAAGTGGATTTACTGTTTCCAGGCTATTATTTTTAAATCAGTTCGGGAAGCAGTGTTCGTAAGAACGCATTTTGATACTGGAGGTGAAATGTGGTGTTCGTTTATACTCGTTAAGAAAGCTCAACGGAATCAGATCAAATATCATTCGAAATTAGACCCAATAATGAAGTTGGCTGAGAGTGTACACTCTCTTAGTTGTGATATCCATGGGATCATAGTTCAAATTTGTTTGGCCAAATCAGCTACTTCGAGAACCGTAAATTACGAACATGGTTAGAATAACCTATTGACATGGCCTTGAATGAACTTTTGCCTTGAAAAAAGTGCTGCACATGCTGAAAATCAATAGAAGAAGATAAATCTTTGCATGAAATAAGAGATTGAAGAACTACCGCTTTTGTTTTAAATAAAGAAAACAGTCAAGCAATATAATGTTATGTTAGTTTTTAAGCTACCTACTCAAAAAAAAAACATTTCTTATGAAAAATAGCCAAACACTTAAAGAAATTGATTTTCTATGTTCATAATTATAATATTGTTGTAATATAAAACATTCCTGGTAAAAATGAAAAGTTTGTTTTAAAAACCTCTAATAGGAATTTGATTTCCAATACATCTGCTTTTAAGGGAGGGTAAAAAAAAGAGATTTCACATCGCTAGAACCATTCATAAAACGCGTACATTTTTGCCAGTCAAGGTGGCGGATCTGTTCCTGCCTTGACCTACCCCGCATGAGGATGTGTGGCAAAAGTGTATGCGTTTGCCTCAAAATTCTGCCTAACAAAATCCCTACGCTCATTTTCAAAACTTCTTCTATTGAATTTCATAACCTGCCGAACTCTATCGAACCCATTGATCACATCGTTGGTTCTAGCAAAAATTGCTGTTCATTAATGGGATCCGACGATGTTGTGAAGATATTTCCCATTTCAAAACATTATAATTTAAATTTGGCGCACTGTACGCAATAAAACCACAACTAGTAATGTATTATAAATCATTAATTTGAAAAAAAAAAAGTTGAACTATCAACTGGGTCAAATAAAAATAATCAAAAGGTCTTTCCCTAGTATTACGAATATATGTAAGAACTTCACGTTCTAGGGCTGTCATCTCCTCAAAAAACACCACGTGATAAGATAAAGCGTGTCCGAAATTATGTTTTGTTACTTTGACGCATCAGGGCTGAGAATTAGTGTACGAGTTTCGTACGCGAATGTGTAAATTCCGGGAATAAAGGGTGTTTCGAACAAAATTTGGTCAAATTTGACAAATTTCCTTTCATCGTGCATTAAAAATGTTTGCACACCCATTATTTTGAAGATGTGTGCGTCATGCCTCAATTTTGATTTAGAGATTAGCACTTCAGTTATCACAATGTTGTCGAAGAAAGAGAAGCAACGCATCAAAATTTTGCACGTGCAAGTTGGCGAAATTGTTGAATGTGGCTAAATCAACTGTTACCAACGTATTAAAAGTGTTTGGTGAACATTACAGTTCCTTTGAATTAAATCGAAAGCCAGGAAAGCTAATGCCAGGATCGGGGGAAATCGAAAGCTGGAGGCCACAGGGACGACAAAAAGAGTTGCCCGATGTTTCGAGCGGAACCCCAACCTCTTCGTCCGAGATGTCGCAAGGAAGCTGGGAGTGGTGCCTTCAACCGTGGAAAGAGCTAAAAAACGAGCTGGACTGTGGACTTATAGTGGTGACTCCAAATCGCGACGATAAACAAAACATTCATTCGGTAAAAAAGGAAGCTTAGTTGAATATTTCTCTTGTATTCTGTTTTAACTGAACTTGAAAAAGATAGAGAATTTGACTTATTAATAAAAACTTTAATTGACTCACACACATTACTGTTTGACCAAATTTTGATCGGAACACCCTTTATGTAAATACATTTAACCACTCTCGATCGATCTGGTAAATTTTAATTTTTTCTCAAGTTGGTTTTTGGAGAGTTTGTTAGATCTTTTTTTTTTTGTTCTCAACGTTTTTTCCTAAAAGGAATGGTTGAATATGTTACAGAAAGCCTATGGAGAATCTGTTTTCAAAATCTTTTTGAAATAATGCCTAGTAGAAACCGTTCAAAAATGAGAATTTGTCGAAGACATGCCTCGTTCTGTACGCCCTTCAACATCGAATGCCAACGAAGACGTGGCAATTATTAAGAAAACTGTGCTTGAAAATTGTCATGTGAGCCTTAGAGAGATGGCCATTGGTCTCAACATCTTATATGGAACTGTTCAGCACATTTTGTTGATATTTTGGTTTTAGTTGCACAGTTATTTTGGTTTGGTAGCACGTTACTTGAATTTCGCGGAAAAGATCATCGAACGAAGGTTACTGAAAATATAATTTCAGAGATGGAAAAGGGTCCAACCTTCATGAAACGCATACTAACAAGAGACGAGACATAGTTACATGAACAAGATGTCGAAACAAACCAGCTTTCATTTTGATGGGAAGACGAAACAAAAAAAAATACGCCAAAGACAAAACACACAAACTTGCTTGATGTAAACAGCTGCCAAAGAAACACTTATGCTGTGACCACTCTAAAATTGTTGACAGATGTTTGGTTAAAAATGTACCAACCTAAGAAAAAAATGGAAAAATAATGAGTGACTTATTTATATTACAGTGTGTTTGGACAACGCTCGTCAACATGTCCCATTACCCATACCCATTACTAACCACTGTACTGCTTCAACTAGACAATAAGTAAGCGAAATAAAACAGTTTCTCATATACCTCCGCCATGGCAGGACGGTCGAAAGATCAGAGTTGTTAGTTTCATTTGAATCGATTATAAACATAAACCATACACAACGTAGGAACCCCGCCCATGCGTGATCACAGTGTGTCTCACAATAGGTGTCACCTTTTTTCAGTCTTGGTTTATTTCAGCTGGATAATTTTGGCAGCGGAATTGATTATACCTGTTTTGAGTGTATTCTTTTGACAGCATACCGCTGAAGATAAACAAGCGATTCCGTTTTTTTTTTTAAATATTTATCAGCTTCCATGGAAGCCATACGGGAGCATGTTTTAAAATAACTTCTTAGACCGTGTCAGATATTCAATAGCCTTAAGCAGTCTGCAGTGAATAAAGGTTTTGTTTTTCGTACCTTGAGACGGTTCAAGGAAACTGGAAATGTCCATATTCAATACAAAGGAGGTGCCAGACGAACTGCCAGAACGAAGAAAAAGATCAAATGTGTGAGTGAGCGAATAAGACGTAATCCAGCCGTATCTGGCCGTAAATTGAGCAAACAATTTCAAATGTCCCCTGCTTCAATGGACTGGCTCCTCAAACACGATCTGAAATGCAAGCCGTACAAAAACCAACGGGTTCACGGGTTGACGGAGTGTCAAAAGCAAACTAGGGTGTAAAGAAGCAGAAATCTTTTGGTTCGGCACGATGACTGCGAGATTTTATTTTCGAATGAGAAGCTCTTCCTCCTTCAGGACAGTCATAATCAACAACGTGTTTATGGCAAAAGTCTTGCAAATATTCCAAAAGATAAACTAGCTGTAGAATGCTATCAGAATGTATCGAAAATTATGGTACGGGGCGCCGTTTTACGAAAAGGAAAATTTCCTCTTCTGTTCATTGAACCTAACGTACAAATCAACACTTAATATTACATCGAGCAGGTTTTGAAGAACCATCTGCTTCCTCATGCTTCAACGCTGTGTGGGAATGCACTATATTGTTTCCTACAGGACTCAGCTCCAGCTCACAACGCAAAGAAGACACAAGCGTGGTGCGCGGAAAAGTTGCCCGATTTCATCACAAACGAATATGGCCTGCATCTTCACCGGATCTCAACCCACTTGACTATTTTGTTTGAGATTCTATGCTTCAACATAAAGGCCGCACGGAAGGGCTTACTTTAGATCGATTTAAAAAACATTTAGTTGATAATTGGGACCAAATATGATTTGTTTTTATTTGTTTTGCTGTAATCCCATTATGTTTAGTGACACCTATTGTGAGACACCCTGTACAAATTCGCAGCACTTCAAGATCATAGTGTATCCTTAATTACAATTTTAGTTTTATCCCAGACTAACAGCCTAACACTTCTTTCGGATATGTTGATAAAACCTCCTCCATGCTTCTTTAAAGCCAACTTTTTTACAGAGAGGCCCACTGTATAGACGGTTGTGAAAACAAGCTATTAAAATCTCTAGAAGAACATAGAGATTTTAAATGTTGTAGTTCTATTGAAAGATGTTATGACCACTCGAGAACCTTCATAAACTTTTTGGCTACCATGAAAACCAATAAACGGCCAAACTGTCAAACTTCACTGTTATATCGTTATTGGTTTTTGTTGTTCTGCTTTGTTCGATTCTCTGCTCTTCTGATTTATTTAGCAGTAAATAAAAACGTTTTAGTGTTGCGGTAAAATTTGTTAAACAGCAAAATATCCCAAACATATTGATTTTTTTTACAAAAAATCATGCTCCAAATCATATGCGCATTTAATTATATGGTGAATATTGACACGATAAGAGCCGAAAATAAATGCGCCTTGGAAATTATGTGAGTTAACAACTACAGACACAAAATAAGAACAATACATCCGATAACTATATCATGAATTTCCTGAAAACTAATGGAATTCAATAAGGTTATCTAAAAGAATGCCGCAATTGGTCTCCGATCTACAGTTCATTTGCATTACATTTAAAATTTGGTGCATTTCTTTTCCCAAATTTCAATTATTTATTATTTATCAATACAGCGAAAATAACGCAAATCATCATAGAAAAAATCACAGTTTTGCCGGAAGGCCATCTTATCTTCGCAATGGCTACTATAAAACTATTTGGAAATGTTTTTTTGCCGATTTTAACCCTTCAATGCCAATTTGCCGTTTAATGCATTTACTGGAGGCAAAATGGATTTACAATGCTTTTCCAACTGACCATAACGAAAAAATACGAATGAGTCCTAGATCAGCGTTTCAAAACAGCATTTTACGAGTTCATAAAGTCGAAACATAACCTTTGACAGGAGTAAAGAAAATTTGAGAATACAAGCTTTTAAAATCGTTGTAACCAAGTTCTGTCTGATCTCACAAACCTGCCTTAAATATGAAACCTATTGGTACCTCTTGATGCCATAATAAAACCAAATTGGTTTCTAGTGGTTTTCATAAAACTTTATTAAAACTTAATAAAGCAGGATAGATTTAGTAATGTTACTTGCGTGGCTTCACTGGAGGAGAATTATGTGCCATTTTCTTCTTACCTTCCCCTGGCAAGATAAGCCGGAAAGTCTTTTTGTGGAGTCGAAAATCGTTAACGTTCAAACAAAACAATAGATCTTCCCCATTGTTTTATATTTTTCTTTTAAAGGCAATGAACTTCTTATAGCGTAAGCGTTAATTACTTTTTTTTATGCACTCCTAATTTTGTTACAGATTTTTAAAAGCTTCCGTTTGTTCCACATTTTATGGTGACTATAGTCTTCTTATAGCATGTGGAACAAATATGAGGCGTTTTGGCAACCCGGTAAAGTAATACTAGCGCTGTGGTTCTTTGTTTCCATACACGCTAAGATACACGCTGAAAATTTAATGAAAAGGTCCTCTAACTATTGTAAACTGGTATTTCCAATCCTAATTTGATTATATTTTTATTTAAAGTCCAGAACAACTCAAGTTGAAGTTACTCACCAATCCCGTTCTCTTTGTGCAATCAACGGTAGAGTACTTTTAACTTAATTTTGGTTGAAAATTATAGCAGCCTCGCTGTTGACGATTGTAATTTTTAGTTGGGTCGATTGCGAACGCATTATTTGTTCGTCGCGGTTCTCTGCGGGTATGCATCTAGACAAGAGAAGCACAAACTGACTGCATTTCCACAGCTGAAGCAATCTTAACTTGGTCCTGGAGCTCGCCCAGAGGAAAATATTAAATTATTGCATCTCAAGCAAACATTGAATAATGTATTTTGAATTTATAGTCATATTTCTATATTTCTATCAATCAAAGTCTCGAAGTAGCCGCATAAAATTCACGAAATAACAGTATTTCTGTAGAAATCATGAGCTGTTTTATTGTAGTGATACTGATAAGTAAAAATCATCGCTTCAACAATTTGTCAGTGTCAGATCCATCTGATTTGAGTCGATGTATTCGATTTATCGACTTGTCAATGCCAGTAACATTTACTCAAATTTGAGTGACTCCAATTTTCACGAAAGTGAGTCAAAAACGACTCAAAACTGAGTTAAAACGGCTGGCCGTGCACCCAAGTGAAACGATTTGCACAGGGAGCATGGGACTGCCTTCTCTCTATTGCATTTTTTTGCGGACCGAAGGCGAGCTCTTTGATTCCGTCTATTGGGTTTATTCTGTCAATCGAGGGCTCCAACTTTCTTCTGGAAGGAGATTCTCTTCCCTATATTCGTGAGCTTAGCGTTAGTGCTCTGCTAACAAGCCCGCCCAAATGTGCTTGGCCCTTCATACCCGAGCTTGATGATCACAAACAGCAATAAATACTGATCTAATCGTTTTTTAGATTATACAAGTGCTATGCAAAGTTACCTTGCTATAATAGACGGTAGAATTTAATCTTTCACAAGGCAGGCAGATTAAAAATCAAAAAATCAAAAAGATCTACTGGATGGTGCGCGATTGAGAGAAAGATTTAAAGTTCAATAAGTTCAAGTCAAGAAGATTTCAGAAAATAATGATAATAATCATAATAATTTCTTTTTTGAGAGCTTATTGTTGTTTCTCAATTATTGAAATTTTATAATTTGTATCAGATTTTCAGGAACAGTTCATAAAATGTTGCAAAAAGGAAAATAGTGATTCTAATGGTGATTCATTCGACATCATGAACTGTTTTTTGCAGTACAATCATAAAAGTTACACACACACTATCACCCAACGATTACCGGGAGTTCTTTCACGAATGTTTACGTTTGTGAAAAATTAAAAGTTGCAGTGTAATTTCAAACGCATGAAAACGGGCTTTTTACCGTTTTTTTTCGCAAATTTAATGAATGCTCTGTCAGTAGAAGGTTCTCTTCAAATGAACAATTCCTGCATTTCATGTTTGTATCAAAGGCATGGAAAGGTAAGAGAAAGAGGCGTGGAGGTACGGTTAGGCGCCATATCAGCTGCCACTGGTTGCTTGAATTTATCTTTAAGTTAACTAAAAGACGCATCTCTGCAAGTGTTTTAACACAACTATTGCGAGCATTTTTCACGTAATGCACTATAACAATATTCAGTATTTCACGAAAACATTGCGCGCTTGTTGCTTTTAATGATTTGTTGAAGTGACCAGCTAAGTTCTTATGCTGTTTTCCATTCCTTGAAAGTATCATAACAATCGGTCTAGGAACTTATGTTTGTCAGTTATTCAGCTTATTGAAAATTATGTTTCGTCAGCATGTATTTTGTACATTAGACAATTATCTCATTAATTGTATGAATCATTCATTTTGCTAATCATCTGGTGAAATGCTATCTTAACACCTTGTGTAAAATGCACGAAATGAATTTCGTCAAGACTGGCACCCTGAAATAGAAATTTGTGACGTGTGACTTCATATTTATTAATCGAGTAACTTCTCACGAGTCACCATGGCCTAGTGAGATTAACAACGGATTCAATGACAGCACTTTTAATCTACAGGATCAAACGCCATGTCAGAGAAAAGAGCAACTTCTCGTGATTGCATTTTTTTTAATTACATTTAGAGGCGCTATGGCAGATCTGTTAATTATTCATTCATTCAGAAAACAATAAATCGGTTCGTGAGTCCTACCTTTGATGCCGTAATATAAACTAAATTTAACTCTAAGTGTTCTAAGTGATGCAATTAAACCATGGACACCCTGTAATCATATCAAAATCGATTGAACTTCTTAGTTCTAGACAAAATCGTCAAACGGTCGAAAGTAACAATTGTAAACAATGACTTAACACGTAAATTTCCTGGAGATGCCAGATTGCTGACATCTATATCCACTACCGACGAGAAGGTAATAACTCCCTCCATCTGTTATGGTGCTATTTTGTTTGTGGGAGCAAGCAGATCCCCGAAAAATACGCTAGAAGTCATTGTTTACAAATGTTACTTTCGACCTTTTGACTATTTCGTCTAGAGTTATTGTTCAACGAGGCATCGTAAATATACGACTTGCGTTGTTGCTGCTGTTGACATAAAGAGACAGAGAACCCTTTAAGCAGTTTCCTTCTTTCCTGATCGTTTAACTGAATTGTTGAGAAATTGCATCAACTGAAGAAGCATTCAACTAAACAAAGAACTGCAGCAATGTAGAAAAAATAAGTAAACAGCATATCTAAACCAGAACACCAGAACCCGGAATGTCCAGTTCAGTTGGCTTGATTCTGCAGGGAATAAAAAAGAAAGGCGCCATTATTGCCGGCACCGGCTGACTGCTGGTGTAGAAGTATTGAACATAAACATGCTGATGAGGTTCGCTGGCTGATGGGAAGGTGGCTGGAGAAAAAGGTAGAGGCGGTGCTGCTCAGTGAACGCTTCGTTCTAGGAGTTTTGAATGTGGGTGGTTAGGGTGTGTCTCTCTGACGCGTGAAAGTTTTATGATGGGTGGAAGGAAAATTAAATTTTTGTGTGATCTTTTGATCACTTCCGCGGCTGTGCTTGCATTGAGTCTTTTATTGGAACGATTAATTTGCCACTCTCTGACTTTCGTTGAATTCATAAGAGAAACGAAGTCGTGCACGAGAAATGAGTTTTTATTGTGGCAATACATCACAAGTTAGAATGCCTCGACGGTAGTTGATAGACATGTTTGAATTTTGTTTTCATTTTTGCTGGAAGTGTGAGATTTTGGTGTAACTTTCTGGCTTAATTAAATTTGACATTGATAAACGATTGTGGCGATGTTATTGAAATCATTGTGAAACGTTATTTATCTGATATTTCAAATTAAACAAGATCATTGTTATTCATTCATTAAAAAATGGGAATATGGAAGATAGTTTGATTTCAATAAATGCATACTGGTATGCCATGAAATGGTTTATTTGTACTTATGAATCATATGCATATAAATGTATATATTCGATGAATTAATCCGTTAGTTTTTCAAAGACTTTATTATTTCTTAGGACCCGGTATCTTGGGTCATATTGATAATTGGTTTTGCTATTCTCTTTTTTGAGGAGAGTCAAAGTGACAATTGTCACTCGATGAAGTGAGAAAAGCCACCTGCAATGACGTGACTCTTCTGGCTTAATCAAATGGAGAGTCACGTCACTCCAGGTGACTTTTCCTACTTTACCAAGTGACAAACGTAACTTCGATTCTCGAAATAACCCCCTTTACCTTGCCAGTTGTAACAGTAAGCGTTTTGTTATAATTAACACGCATCCAGTTTGATTTTCCCACCAAGCAACCTACATTTGCACTCCGACATCTTCGGATAAAAACAACAATAATTTATAAACCTTTTAATAGCCCACAACCACTCAGCTGAAACCCCGACCAAGACCGACTAATGAGTTGGGCGATGCAGAAGTACGGAAGTAAAAGGAAGCACAAAATGAATGATAAATAGAAATAAATATAAGCTAATTATAATGCCAACTCGAGACCAAACGACCAACATACCGACGCGATGGTGCGCCTCCTTCTACAATAGCGGAACGGAATATACTCTTGCGTTGGGTTGAGATGCTTAGTACAATCCACACATCACCTCTGTTCTCTACACTAATTACATAATTAAGTGGAATGTGACTTTCAAAAACAAATGATTAATTCTTATTAACCATCCTATCCTAATGAACATTGCCGATGGTTTATCCAGTTTCATTCAGTTTTATTGAAGTGTTATGAAAGCTGCTAGAAATCTATTTGGTTTCATTATGAAACCAATAAATGCCAATAGGTCTTAAGGTCTGTATCTGCAATAATACGGACACCTGAAAACATAAATAAAACATAAATTTTGCATTATATTTCCGTCCTAGTAGTTTATTTCAGATTCATGGGATGTATTTCAACAATTCGTGAAGACAAAACACATTTATTCGATATTTGTATAAAATTTTCGAACTTTGCGCTTAACTCCGTCCATTAGGGTTTGTACAGACTCTTCAGAAACCGTAGAAGCCGTCTTTGTCCAAATTTGCTGGAAGTGTTTCATGTCTTTGATTCTTTGCTTTTTTTCAGAAAGCTTCCGCTTCATCAGAGCTAAATATCTCTCGATTGGTCGTAGCTCTGGACGATTTGGTGGGTGAGAACAGAGGGTTTTCTTTGTGACTTTTGATGAAGGGTAGCAATCGCTTCTGCAGACACTCTTTCTGATAGATCTCTTTGTTGATTGTACCTGCAGTGACGAAAGATTTACTCTTTTTGCCACACGTGCTTGCCACACAAGGTATTTTTTGGGAAATTTTGATGCCTTCTCCGTTCTGAAATGCTCAGTTGTAGCATTTCCGGCCATAGCAGAATAAAAAGCCAGCCATGGAAGCTGTTTGAAATCCTCCAGGACATAAGTTTCATCGTCCATAACAACGCATGAAAACTTCGTCAAATATTCACAGTACAAACGTCGAGCCCGTGATTTTGCTGCCAAGTTCTGTTTGTCGTTGCGATTTGGAACTGTTTTTACTTTATACGACTTAAGTCCCAAGGTAGTCACAGATTTCATTTCGAATTGATGATTTAGAATTATGAATTCGTAAAATGCTGAAATAGGACGGTCAAAAACATTTACATCCTCTTGTCATCATTTTACCCACTAGGTGTCTTAAGAAGAGTTGCTCAAAATGTTATTCCACATCTTTGAAAAAAAACACGCCTAACCTTTCATAAGGGCTTAATTACACTTTGAAAATCTAGGTTTTTCCAGTTACGAGATAACGAGTTGTTGTCTTCCACAAAAGTGTAGAATAAGTAATTTTAAGAAAAATTGCTGAAAACACAAAGTTTCTTGAGCCTAACATTAAATAGATTTAATTGATGTAGAAGGAGATGTTCGCTCATCACCATGAGGCACCGAGAGTGAACAACAATGTTTTTGGCTAGAATTAAAGATATGAAGAGAAAGTTTTGATAGTTCCGCTAGTGTGCGGCAGGCTTGGAAATTTAACAGATGTTTTATAAAAATTGAGCGAAAAGGGCATGTGTACTCGAACCAACGACATTTTTGCCTAACATCCCACTGCGGGGTAGGTTAAAGCACGGACTAAATCCGCCACTTCAACAGGCAAAAATGTCCGGTTGGAAGACTATCATGTACCACTGTGGCTTGTATAGTTATTCTAGCGATCTATTGTGTGCACTCTGTTTACTGATGCGCACATGGGAGAGGAACTCTCTCCTTTATTGGGTTTGTTTTGATTCGCACCGACTGACGATCACTAAAGTTTTTCTCGTCGTCTCCAACGTAGAGACCTCGGAGAGAAACACCGTGAAGCGGTGCGATACTGGTCCCCACCAGTATAATTAATGGTTACCACCATTTATGGTTTTACATACATTAATTGTTATGTTATATATTCTCCGTGCGAGGAGTAACGATTATGATGTAGAAGGAGATGTTCGCTCATCACCATGAGGCACCGAGAGTGAACAACAATGTTTTTGGCTAGAATTGAAAGATATGAAGAGAAAGTTTTTTGATAGTTCCGCTAGTGTGCGGCAGGCTTAGAAATTTAACAGATGTTTTATGAAAAATGAGCGAAAAGGGCATGTGTACAGTGGTACTCGAACCAACGACATTTTTGCCTAACATTCTTTAATTCTAGCCAAAAACATTGTTGTTCACTCTCGGTGCCTCATGGTGATGAGCGAACATCTCCTTCTACATCATAATCGTTACTCCTCGCACGGAGAATATATAACATAACAATTAATGTAGATTTAATTGGTTTTCTTTCAGCACTACCTTAAATTTCTTTAGAGAATGAGGACCTTGTTCAAATTTGACAATTTCAATATGTTTTAAGAAATCGTATAATAATTTAAATATATAAATAAACATTTTTGATAAACACACCAATACTCTCTGATGACCACATTTTGATATATGGTGATTGAAGTGTCTTTGTGACGTAATAATCAACCACCTCAAAAAGTCTTAAACAGATTGTATTTGGAATATTATTTTATGAACTGGTATTCCTAACTCAGCGTTGGGTACTGAAGGGTACCTAGTAAAACGTCAGTTTGAAATAGTACAGTTTATAAGCCAATTTATATTTCGCATGTTACGTAATGTTTCACAATCTAAATATATATATATATATATATATATATATATATATATATATATATATATATATATATATATATATATATATATATATATATATATATATATATATATATATATATATATATATATATATATATATATATATATATATGCGGTTCCTGGCGGGTCTCAAATTGATTGTATTTTGAAGAGTATCTAATGAACTAGAAATCCAGAAATTTTCAGCGAGGAGTACAAAAGGGTACCTAGTAAATCAACAACTAACAGTATGTAACTGGAAGACGTGGCTGGATAGCTCAGTGGTTATCCGTTCTGATTACTGAGTAGATGGTCGGGGGTTCAATTCCAGGCCCGTCCGTCCCCTTCCTTGTCATTTGTCACTTGCCTCTTTCTATCACCACTAGATTTAAAATAAAAAGCAGCCTTACTGCGCTTTCATTGATCCGCATCACTTACCACAGTGAATCCATGATCTAAAAATAACCTGCCTCACTAACACAAAAACTATCCTTCCCTTGACAATTGTGGAGACGCAGAGGTAAACACGGTCTCTAACGAACGATTGTCAAACTAAATCATCCTTCCCCCCTCCCCAAAGACTGTGAGGACGTGGCCGGTGCCGGTACTGATCAATAAATAGAATTAGTGAACTTGTACATTGAAGATGCAAAGCTACTCCCAAGCTCCATCTATGTGGTTCTCTGTGCAATTACTCTAGTTCTGATCGGTATCGGAGTAGCAGCTACGCTACGCACGGTTTTTTTTAAAAAAAAACTAGCAGTATGTAACTGGAAGAAAGCTGGGGTGGTCCAGGCGTGGTCTCAAAGCGATCATATTTCTGAAATTTCCAGCATGTGGTACTGAAGGGGTACCCAGAAAAATCTCTGTTAAAAATAATACTAGTTATTAGTCAATTATTATTGCGGATGTGTCATAATATTCAATGAATTTGGAGTATTTAGAGTGGCCCCTTGTGCTCTGTGAGGTATCGAGTCTAATCAAAATGCAATATATTGTTGGTAATAGGTCAAATTGTAACTATCGTTTTAAGAAATTTATTACTTTTGTAAATAGAATGTTGAGCTTTCAACGAGATGTCACTATTGAAACTTTCAATTGCTGCTTGCGCTTCACTGTGGATAACTTTATAAAGGGAATATGCAAGGAGTGTTTTAGAAGTAGGGGCAAGACATATATTTTGAAGAGTTTTTCAAAGGGCATTTTTGATTTTGTTTGCATGTTTGAATACAAAATCCGATAAATTCTTTTGACAAATTATCCTAGATATGAAGTCAAAATACGAGAGAAGGCCTACAATCTAAACTAGGTTAAAATGTGCTTCGTCGTTTATGGATCATCCAAAAGAATATTGCTGTTGACGTCTAGTTTTGAGCTTTGTTTACTTAGCAGGCGTAATTTTTTTTGATTATGGTGTCAAAAAGACACTTTAATCATCATACATCAAAATGTGATCATCAGAGAGCATTGGTGTGTTCAGAAAAAATGTGTATTTTAATAATTCCTTCAATTTCTTAGAACATATAGAATATGTAATTGTCAAATTTGAACAAAGTATTCATTATCTCAAAAACCCAGTTTTAAGATAATGCTGAAAGAAAACCAATTGTATCTCTTTAACGTTAAGCTCTAGAAACTTAGTGTCTTGAACAACTTTCGTTAAAATTACTTGTTCTACACTTTTGTGGAAGAAAACAACCCGTTATCTCGTAGCTAAGAAAAATTGTAAGTGTAGTGAGGCCCTTATCAAACGTTCGGCGCGTTTTTTTTTTCCAAAAGATATGGAATAACATATTGAGCAAATCTTCTGAAGACACCTTGTCAATAAAATGATGTCAAAAGAATGAAAATTATTTTGACCGTCATATATCAGAATTGTGCCATTTTGCCTCCAGTAAATTAATTAAGCGGCAGATTGGCATTGAGGAAAGTCATGTGGTTTTAAAACAGCATATTTGATGTAAACAAGTCGTTGAAAGCTCGTATTTTCAGCTTTTTTCACGCCAATATTCACCAAACAATTTAATGCGCGTATGATTTGGAGCGTAATTTTCTGTAAAAATAAATCGATATATTTTAGATATGTACACAAAATTTCCCGCAACACTAGAACTTTTTTCCTAGATATTAGTTACTGCTAAATGGATCAGAAAAGCAGAGAATCGACCAAAACAGAACGACAAAAACCAACCACGATATCACAATGAAGTTTGATAGCTGTGGCTATTTGGCCGTATGCTGGTTTTCATGGCAACCAATAGGTTTTATAAAGGTTCTCGAGTGGTCATAACATCTCCCACTAGAACATTTTCAAAATCTGAAGTGTTTTATAAAGATTTTAATAACTTGTTTTCACACCGTCTATATTGCTGGCCACGATGTACTCATTTCGACTTTGAAGAAGCATAAAGGAATTCTTCGTTAGCAATAGAGATTTGAATGCAGTTTTATAAACAGATCCAGGAAGGGTGCTATAAAGCTGGAATAAAACTAAAATTGTTACTTGGGATACGTACCGATGGATTTGAAAACAATTCGACGATTTATAGGATCTCTACCCCAGCTCATCTCATCATCAAATAGAAAGACTTGATAATTTAGTGTTTTGAGTTATCTGGAGATCTTGCCATATTTAAACGTATATTTCAGTTTCAAACGTTGTGATTTCATCGTAGAAGACAAGGAACGTCCCAGACCGGTGAAAAAAAAATGGAAGATGAAGATTTGGAGGTATTACTGCAAGAAGATTCGTGTCAAATGCAACACGAACTTGCAGACTCAGTAAGTGTGACTCAACAAGCAATTTCACATCGTTTAGAAGCCGAGGGAATGATCGGAAAGTAAGGAAATTGGCCATACAACTTGAAGCCGAGAGACATCGAAAAACGTTTTTTCACGTGTGAACTACTGCTCCAACGACAAAAAAGGAAGGGTTTTCTGCATAGTATTGTTGCTCGAGATGCAAAGTGGATCCGATAATCCGGAGTGAAAAAAATCGTAGGGCCACCCCGGTCATGCATCAACATTTACTGCCAAGCCAAAGATTCATAGTTCGAAGCTATATAATGAGCTGTTGCTACTGAGTGAGATAATCACAGGAACTTGCTACCGAACACAACTGATGCGTTTAAAGTGAGTATTGAAAGATATACGATCACAATACCAGCAAAGAAACGACAAAATCATTTTGCTACATGCCAACGCTCGACTACACGTTTCTCAGGTCGTTAAAACCTAGAAACACTAAAATGGGACATCCTTGCACAAGACGCATGGCCAGCCTGAGCAGCACTTCCGTTCTTACGGAGAGGCCAAAAACGGGGTAAATTTGTGGGTTACTTTGAAAGATGAGCAGTTTTTTCTACACGGAATCCGTATGCTACCAGACAGATGGGAATTATTTTTGTGTATATGTAACCAATTTTTCACATTTATGTCACAAGTTTTACTAAAACAAAACGGCGGTCTTCTATTTAAACTCCTGATAATAATACAGGATAAACCAATAGGATTGGCAGTAATCTATTAATTGAATATGTGCATTGTATAAAAAAAAATGTTTTTATTAATTTCTGAAGAGAAATATCACGGCAAACAGTCATTGTCAACTTTAAATGACCAATCAGCCTTAGGCTTGTTCACCGCCAGAAGAAGGCCCCTCCACTATACATACGCGCTTATCAACATGCTTACCATATCACCACTGGCACGAGCTATTTTCAGCTCAGTTAGGTTAAAACTTTTTAACCAGACATTTGTTTCTTTCGAGCTTCTATGTGGTACAGTATTTGTTAACACACTTCTGCATGTTAAAATCTTTTTGCGTCGAATTGTGACGACTATTAACCTTTCAGCACTCGCGCCAACTTTTGTAAAACGAGCACTCGCGCATTGTACTCTGTACAACACATTCTTTCCCGGAATATTTCCTGATACGGATCACATAGAATGTTACTGTCTTCAGCAAAGTTTTTCATTATTCATCGTTTGCATTAAAAAAAATGGACAAAAATTGCGGATTTTTCATGTGTTTACCTTCACCTGCACTGAAAAAACTACCCATACAGCATCAACCGTGATGGCAAAAACAGTGAAGCACCTCCGTTCAAAAGTGTGCGCGTTCATAGAACGGCACCCCGCCGCGTCGAAAACGGACATCGTGCGGCACTTTGTGGACCCCGGATACGCCCGTTCCGGCATCTACAACATCTTGGCACATCTTAGACAACAATCAAGGAAAGAACTCAAAAACATGCCTACACACGCATATTTTCGTCCGCCATGGTGAATGTTCCGGTTAATTGCGGGAAGGCCGCTCGAAAGGGCCTAGAGTTTTTTGAAGGTTAGCTTAAATAATTACCTTCCATGGGAAATTAATCAAAAGCAATTATCTGTCTGAGCTTTTTTTTATCACCATCCGAAAAAAGTCCATATTTTCAATGCAAAGATTAGGCATTTTCATTGACGAACAGTCTAGGATTCTTTTACTACGCAGCGCTAGTGAGTTAATTCTTTTCAAGAGTTTCATAATTTCTAACGAATCAATGTTGCTCGGTGGAAAAAAATCTTTTGAATGTTGATCAGTAGTTCACAAACTTTCCACTACGCGACGCTGGTGTGCATTTTTTCAGGAATATGCTATAACTTAGTATCTCGACTAGATAGAATGTTTCTGTCTTCGACTATGGAACAAAACCGTTTGATTGACAACTAGTAGTTCACATTCCATCCACTAAGCAGCGGTGGTGTGCTAATGATTTTCGGGAATATGCTACATCTTGAGATCCTGACAAGATAGAATGCTTCTATCAATATTGATCACTGGGTCAAAACCATTAGAATAGTGACAGATAGTTCCATTTTTTCGCTATGTGGCGCTAGTGTGCTAATGTATTTCCTGAAGAAGCCATACCTACGGACCCTACCATTTGGAAAGATGTTGTCTTCGGATAAGTTTTTCATTGCAACAAGATCTTTTTATGTATGACTAGCTGACCCAACGGACTTCGTTCCGTATAATATTAATTTATTGCTTGCAATATCTTTAAAATCGATTCACATAAAAAATCGGTATTCTATATTAACATCGCTTTTTTATAAATTGCATACATGTCCTTCATTGTTTTAGTCAATCTGAAAGGACAGTCAATTTTCATTCTAAAGAACTTGGATATTTTCAATTATGGCTTTTAAAAGTATGACAATCGGCAGTCATTTGTCCACTTTAATTGGTGTATAATGTTAAAATACTGAAGTCATTTTTTTTTTTGAAGTTCCAACGCAAGAAAAACTGTTGATTTTTGTATGATGTCTTGCCGGACCGACATGAGTTTATAACGGTGCTGTAAGATATCATAAAGAAACTTTCCAAAACAACAACGTTTTGTGCATTTTCAGTGTGACAATTTAGCACTGGCATCTGAATAGAAGATGTTCTATTAACTGATTATTGGAAATTGGGTTTTACTTGAACTTTGCTCAGTTTGAAAGGGAAGAAATTTGAATTTATTATGTTGAAAATAATTTATTTGTGATTTTTCTGCATTTTCACAAACAACATTTGATTTATGCAAACAAAATTTGATATTTTAGTATGGAAAAATGCCTTTTTTATTTTCCAATTTTTCGACTTTTCCTTGAAAATATCCCAATTTTTGAGTTTCTTTGAAACTTTGTTGGTCAAAATAGAACAAATCATCCGAAGATACCGTCAAGATTGGTTCAGCCGTTCTCGAGTTTTAGCGTCACTAACAAACAAACTTTCATTTTTATATATAGAAGATTTGTTTTTTTTTTATGGAAAAATGCTTGTTTTAATTTTCCAATTTACCGATTTTGCCTGGAAAATTTCCCAACTTTTCTTTTTCTCTGAAATTGTTTGGACAAAGAGGAACAAATCATCCGAAGACACCGTCAAGATTGGTTTAGCCGTTCTCGAGGTTTAGCATCACTAACAAA